>JAQIWG010001116.1:0-26481 GCA_034695025.1 Chamaedrilus cognettii
CACGCTACCCCCCTGCTGTAGTGGTGATAAATAAAATATCACTTTTGAAATGCGCATCAAGATTTAATGATCATGATTACATTGGTGATAATTTTTATCTCTAAGGTGATAATGAATGCGCAGTAGTATCACGTGTTGCGTCTTGATTCGTTGATAGTTGATATCGTCAAGTGATGCTGGATAGATTTATTTTGATATATGATTTTTTGAATCGTCTAGTTAATGCGCGCATATATTAATTAATATGGTTGACCTTGTCAGCATTCGGTGTACAAAAAATTCGAAACTAAATTTTCCTGCAAGTTTTCGTATATTGCGGAATCCAACATTATCGCTTGCACAAATATGTTTCTTCCCACAGGGACCCAGATGCATGTTCGGCGGCGCTGATCTTCCCCCGGGCTTCCCCGGCTTCCAGCAGCAGTTTATGGGCGGCGCGATGCCCCCTCCGCCGCCGGCCGGTTTCGCACCCCCCCAGTTCCCCGACGTGTCCGGCCTGCCCCCCAACGAAGCGCGCAAGGTCCAGCGTCGCGCATTGCGCCGCTGGATCAGAGAAACCTTTGGGGAGGATGCGGACAAGAAGTGTCACAAGGGCGAGAAGAGATGCAAGAAGGAGGACAAGAAGCGTGAGAAAAAGGACAAAAAGAAGAAGTCGGAAGAGGCAGGAGGGGAGAAGGATGGAAAGAAGAAGGAGTCGAGTTCGGAGAGCAGCAGCAGCAGCGACGAGGAGAACCTGAGCCCCGGCGCAGACTATCTCAAGAACATCGGACAGTCCGTGGCAGCCATGTTGGATCCTCTTGGTGAGCATTCTTCATTTCTTGATCCATTTCTTTTGCATTCTGGATCTTTTGAAATTTTATATTTTTCAATTAATCTTTTTTCATGTCTTTAGCATTTTTAATTTATTGGTTTCTTGAAAGTACTAGATATCGTTGTAGACATCGTTAAGCGCGATTTGTGCGGACGATGATGTGATTGGGCGACTGCTGATTTATTTTAAAATAGGTGTGTGCTGAAGCTTGCTGTGAGTATCACTCAAAGTGTTCGTTATCTAATGAGTACTTGACAAGAACATAGATCTGAGAAACTTCTTAAAAATTCTGTTTAATTGAATTTGTCCATTAGTTTTGCATAGTTAGCTATATTTTGGTTTGATTCAGATTGGTATTATGCATGGTATCATACTGACTAACCCACCCTTGCATAAAAGCGTGTTTTCGCGCTTGCTCGGAAATCATACAAGTGGTCATAATGTCAGCTTCATTGACGTGCTTTCTCACGTTTTTATGCATGCATTGGATTACACCCTTACAGGCATAGACGTGGAGGTTGATGTTGAACACCGCGGCCATCGTCGTCGCTGCCACAAGGGTCCCCCCGCCGCCGGGCCCTGGTCCGGCTGGGGCGCGCGCGCCCACTGGGGGGGACCCGGACACTGGGGGGGTGGCAGTGGCTTCAGACACGGTCATGGTGGCTGCTTCTGGAAGGGCAGATCCGGATGGGGTGGCCATCCCTTTGGACCCCCCCCGGCGGAGCAGCCGTCACAGGAACCGCCTAAAAACGAGAAGCCCTCTGAGGCAGCAAATGCCGAAACCGGAGAGATGGGGGGTCCTTCTGCCCCTCAGATGGATGAGGGGCATGCCGCAGGGGGGGAAGCAACCCCCAGGAAGGCTTCGGAGTCCCCCGAGGCCACTGGATGGACGTTTGTGGGGGCGGATCCGGTAGAGGGGGCAACGAGGGGCGTGGAGCAGCTGAGCGTGTCTGGGGGGGAGGGGTGGATGCCCGCTGAGGGAGCGGCCTCACTGGCCGTTGATGGGGGGGAGGAGGGGCGTCTGTACCCAATGGTGCCAGGGGGGGCGGCTGCTGCCACTGGGCTTGCAGGTACGTTTACTCTGGCTGTTAGGCAGCCCTGTTAGTTCACTGAATTGATTTGTTTTTATTTATTATTGTAATTTTTTAAACAAAATGGTGTTGATAGTATTTATGCTAAAAGGTACTTATTTAAGCTTAAGCTTATAGCTTTGCATTTTGTAGTCGTTTATGAAATGAGTACAATCAGTATTTTTTGGATGTTTCATAACGTTTTGATGCTTTGAAACTTAACTTTCTTGGATTTGTCGAACTTGCAGCGATTTTTTCAAGGTTAAGTTTAGCCCCGATAAAACATTCGTAAACATTCATAACGTTACGCCTATGCCACCATGGTTGATTTTCACAATTTGCATTTAGCCAACGCTTTTGGCGCACTTTGGTGCGTGTGACTCTGATTTTAACTGATGTTTATTTCTGCCCTCCAGCCCCCTACCTCGACCTCACTGAGCCACTGGACAGGATGAAGTCGATGGGGTACGCTGACGAGGGGGGTTGGCTCACCACCCTGCTCACCGTCAACAACGGCGACATCGGCCTCACCCTCGATGCGCTGCAGGCCAAGAAGTAGACCGTGACGTCATCGGTACAACGCGTGACGTCATCAATATGACGTCATTGGCGCGACTTGTGACGTCATTAGCATGACGTCAGCGACGCGATCCGAGAGACGCATCGTTGGCGATAATGTGCGGCGAATAGCTTAGCTGCGGCTGCTAACTATTCCTATGATGGTTCTTCTTGCGAACTTGTTACACACTCCGTAACGGACTATTCATCGCATTTGACGTAATTTTCTGCAGATTATATACTTCTATTGGACGATCATAATTATTTGGAGACTGTGTACATCTTGCTTAAAATTGTGATATTGGCACAAATTCTTGAGAATAGATCTACAATTGTAATCAGACAATATCTAATAGTTTGGTAAATATTGAAGTCCATAGTAAATACTCGAGTTTGTCTGCCAAGTTAGACCTTGGTGACAGTTATGACTTTCACTTTGTAATGTACATGTTCAACATTCACTTCGTAACAAAAAAACATGTGATACAGATTATAATTGTAATCATAAGTGATACATTTTATTCTTCTTTTCTAAAAACTGAAACAGGGATATAGTAGCTCTACAAAATAACCCATTGAACAATTTCTCCTTCATTATCTTGTGTATGTGAGCAATGCTATTAATTTCGTAGTCTATCTTCTCTAACACAGTTGGTTGAGACAATCATTCTTAGTTGTGAATGTGCTAGAATACTTAATTTGTTAGATGTTGACCAATCATTAGAAGTAAGAAATTAGTTGTTGTCTAAGCGTGCAATAAAAAAATGCAACCATGACATCGATTTGAGCTGTCATCATAGGCCCAGTGTCACATTTAACACTCTAAGTTTTATACAATCATGCATTTACAAAGCGATAGGCCTACAAATAGCAGTTCAGAAACAAAATTGAGTAGGCTGATAATGAGACATAAACACATACGGTACTGTATAACAACATATAATACTGATAATGAGACATAAACACACGGTACGGTATAACAACATATAATACTAATAGTGAGATATTCGTCAATGATTCATCAACATTACATGTAGAACTAGTACTATACCCGGCATGCAAACGTGGAGGCTGAGCTTACTGGTTAGGGCATGTTGCTTATTTGGTGTTAACATTGATGAGCAACTATGCTAGAACTATGCTTGTATATATCCAGGCCTACGCTTCGTGTCGTGCTATTTATGTTGTTTTTGCAGAGAGATGATATATATAAGTTTAATAAGTATGAAAAGGACAAGAGTAAGGCCTGGAGTACAAACACCCAGCCAGCCTGTTTCGAGCCTTTCCACAGTCTGCAGCATGAGCAATAATCAGCATGCAGTCGAAGCAGCGGTTCAGCAGGCACGTTTGCGCTCCAGGAACTGCTGCTGCTGCAGCTGCTGCAGCTGCTGCCGCTGCTGCCGCTGCTGCTGCTGCTGCTGCTGCTGCTGCTGCTGCTGCTGCTGCTGCTGCTGCTGCAGTATTGTGCTGCTCGCAGCTAGTTTGCGATTGTTTTCGGTGTTCCCATGTCGTCCGTTCGTGGCCCCAGCTACAGCTCTGCTGCGCTGCCGTACAGCCATCACTATACGCTGTGCTGCTTGCCAAGGGCCTTGCAAGGTCGTGCACGGAGGCTCATAGAGTTTATCGGAAAGTGAAGCCTCTGAAAATGAATGAAATCTGCGCGTAGCGCAATTTAAAGCATAAAATTATTATTAGCATACATGTACGTGTAGCATAGGCCTGCATGTATGTGTAGCATAGGCCTACATGTATGTGTAGCATATATGTATGTATAGATTGTAGACACGTATATTGTACACAAACACCCCGTGCAACAAATAGAACCGAAACTATGCAGCAACTGATCGGCCTATAAAAAATTGTCTTTTATTTTTGAAAAATGCTGTAAAAAGGACGTCCGTAGAATATGATCACGGGTCTCCAAGGAAAAGCCTGGGACCCGAAATTACTAAATAAAACCCCTACGACTATCGGCAAATTACGCTACCATGAAGTAAATCGTTCTGTCGTCACACGCATTGGGCCATTAGAAGCTGCTAGACGCGTCTGCCAACGATGTTTGTAGCCGCCAGTACGGCACTCGCTGCCAGTTGCTAAATCCAGTTGTTTTTCGTTGTGGAACGGCTAAGCCAATAATGGCCGCTACTGCAGCGTCATTTTTTGCTACAACAGCTGTTGTAGCCCGGACTCGCAGTTCCTGTCATAGACCCGCTGACAGCATTGCTCGTGTTGTTTTTGCTGCGACAGTCGCTGCTGCTGATGATGGTGATTGATGCAGCTTCAGCAATGTTGCAGTTGTTCTAGGTGCTGCTGAAGCTCTGCTGCTGCTGCAGTTGCTGCAGATGAATCTGTTGTCGCATCAGCAGAAACAACAACAGCAGCGGTAGCAGCAGAGTGCCGCAAGGCGCGACGCTGAATTTTTCGATGTGCTAAGCCACCACTATACCGAATGGCGATGGTTATAAATTACAGGATTTCCCTTTCGATAGCGGTATGGAATACGAGCCGCCGTGTAAACAGCATGGATTACGGGCGTGTCAACAAGCCAATTAGCTGGCTGCAGCGAGGATATAGCCCTGCCGGGCATGGTTGCACCGGAGGTGATTGGAAATAGAATAGAGTTACCGGGTTCCGATGATGAACGCGAAACGGATAACCGAGAGTTGATTAACGGGATAGCCATACTGATCCAAGCGGATAGGCTGCTACAGTAGGCCTACATGGGTAATTCAATGTAGCGATACATTAGCGAATACGCTCGGATTATTAGATTAGGGTTAGGGTTAGGGATTGCACGAAACCAGTAAGTTGAAATAAAGCGATAAGCAAAAGGGATATGTTTCGAAAGAGAGTATCGATAAGCTTCAGGTTAGTTTGTCGTAGGCTTCCCTTGATCGAAGCAGTGCGATGTTTGGCCTAAAAGTGCGCTGGAGACTACGCGAAGAAATTTATGTCTGATGATCCGATCGGAATGAAATGAATTGTTACTGATGGCGCTGACAACAAGTGGAAAATGAAAATACGACCCTGGAACGCACACCGACATCGCCGACGATGCAGGCAAGATTATTTGTATTTTACACAATAATTTATCTGAGCTTTGAACTGAGTTTATTTTCAGTCACAAAGAATAAAAACACACACACTTGGCATTAGAACAAAGTTTAACGTCACAGCACCCGACAAAAAACAACGAGCCACAGGCTCACGGGATCGTAGGGGATTGTAGCTAGGGGATCGTAGGCTACTTGCACCACAAAGCACTCTAGGATACTTGTATACAATATAATTATAATGTTTAATCATTTATATGGATGTAAACCATTGGTAAAATCATATTCGATGCAATGGTTTAAGCTTACCTTTGTTGAAATAAAAAATATGCTTTTATAATTCATTGCGTAATTACACATGATTGTGAAGACGCACAAAAGCAGCAAACATTCGAAATAATTTGCACGTCATAATTTATTATAGCTTAAAGCCATCATAATGTGACAAATCGTCAATTTACTCCGGTGATCTATTCCTGTGATTTGTCCCACTCACTTTTTTAACCCCTAATCGAATATTTTAGTTAAAATCGACTTTGCGCAATTGCGACTTTGCGACTGATTTCTAGTCGTCGGATATTTAGTTAAAATGCATTGAAATGTTTTTTTGTTTTTTTGTTTTTTTCAAGTCCGCTTTCTGTATGTAGTCTGCTGCACTTCTCCCGCACCTACGATTCAAGCAAATGATGTTTTTCCATCTCCGTTTGCATGACATATTCTTGGTGCGTTAAAAGTGCAATATACATACATACATACATTGACAAAACGGCGCTATTTTGAAGCCTCTTTCATAATTTCTCTTCACTATATAAGGCAGGAAAACGAATGAGGTAGCGTAATAAGAACAGCTACAAGTTGTTGAAAGTTATAGCGTAAGCTATATTATAAACTATACCGACCGAAATCGTCCTTCCAGAAATATTCGATTGTTCAAACTTCAGTGCCCCGCGAACAGTAGCTAGTAAAAAGCGATTGTTTCAGATAGAACTTTGAAACCACGTTCGACCTTTAATCTTAACAGCATGCATATCCCAGGCCTGCTTGCTTAGGCCCAGTTGCTGATGACTGGTATTGAAGCAACGAAGTAAGCCTATATAGTGTAAAAAACGTGTAATATCCATCCGATGTCATGTAGGCTATCGAATATTGCTCAATTGTCGTTCTAGAAAGCGTTAGGTTGAGTTAGGTATAGTAGCAGATTATTATCAAGCGTTGAAATTCAGTGTATATAGAGGCGCTAATTAATTAACTTTACGTTCTATAGACTACTGCTGCTGTAGTTGCAGTATGATTATTAACGCCGATTACGTCGTAGTTTGATGTTAATGAAAAGATCTTCATTTTAGATTTTAGATTAATTAGAAAGTCAGAATTCGCGGTTAAAAAACGACCAGCTCAGACGTTTTTCGCAATCCTTGTGGCGCTGCCGACATTCCGCACTTAGCAATTTCCGCCCGTATTAATATTCCGGCGAATGCTTACAAGGTAGCATAGAAATTAATCTTTCCAGTGATTAATTTGGAATCGCAGTCTCGCTGTGGCCGTGCGCGAGTGTTGCGAGGGGTTGGTTATTAAATCGAGATTGGCATGTGGGATTAGAGGGCTTTGTGCTGCTAGGGCGGATGTCATCGCTCAAGAAATGGAAGACGAGGGAAGAATAGAAGCAACGAGTCGAAAAGCAATACGTTTAGGTTTTAGACCAACTTGTCCTACACACTTTTAGTGAAGGGATTTTTGATGAAAGAATTTTTAGTGAAGGGCTAAAGAAGTGAAGTGAAGGCCTAAGGTCTAAATTTTAAGTGGAATTGAGTCATTTTCAGGATGCTGTGTATTTTAAGCAGATAAAGAGGTATTAAGACTTTTTCAATGCTTAAGGTCACGCATTTGTGTAGATATGTGAAGAAAAATTCTGAAAATGCTTCAAAATAGAGCCATGCCAGACAGACTTTTTTTTGTTCTCCCTTTAAATTCTGTTTATTGTACATTCTCGCAGGCTTCGTTAACTTCCATGATGCGTGACGAAAGCATCACGTGACACTGCGCATCACCGCCCCCGTTGCCGCCTGTCGATGACGTCACACACCCGACCAATAGGAAGAGGGACGCCGGGCTCAGCGGATCGCCGCTGCAGAGCGCCTGCCGTGTGATGGTGGGTTTGAATCTCGGGCAGACGTGACGTCAGAGCTAGTCCGCTCCACCACAGCGCGTTGCTCATGTATCGCCTGTGGCTGAAGCTCGTGGATATTACGCTTGCCATGCTCTGCTGCGGGCGTAAGAAGGTAACTAGATCGTAATTGAGCTATTTTTAAAACTTGGTTCTATTTTCATGTTTGCAAAAGATTTTCTGGCAACTGTAGTGGCAGTTACAGAACAAGATGTTGATCTAGGCTGCATGCTCACGGAATCAGATGTAGAATCGAGTGTGCTTCTTTTTGCTAATTGAACATAACGACAACGTGGCTGAGTGTTCTCCAACCTTCTCTGCAAAAATTAAATGTTTCTCCTAAAAGCAAACTAGGTTGAGAACGCCTGGCCTTATCGCACCAGAATTGCCTGCTGCGCTAGCGCTTTTCACAGCCGTGGCATACAACGATAACCGCGCAAAACGCAAGCGATCGCTGCTGCAACTAGGTCACGGCCCAAGGACAGCGCGCTAAAACCGATACCATATCACTCGATCGAAAGTAAACCGACTCTCCACACCCAACCTCCGAGGTGCCCCCTGCGCCCCCCTCCACCCACCCGCAGCCCCCCTCCCCCCCAGGTCTCGCAGCCCCCTGGTGCCGTAGTCTCCATTCGACGCTCGATCATTCGCTCGCGGGTGAGGTCCATATGCTGTGGACAGCCTTTCATAGCTTTGATCCAACGCAGCAGCAGCAGTTGCTTTCAGCAGCAGCAGCAGCAGCAGCATCAGCAGCAGTAGCAGCAGCAAACGCTGCAGTTTTCAGTAGTAACAGCAGTTTTCAGCAGCAGCAGCAGCAGCAGCAGCGTGGTTGCAGCTATGGGATTTCTGTCAATCGGCGACGTCGTTTTTTTTTAGAACGGGAGAATGAAGTGGAACAGAAATAGATGCTTGTGACTCTTTGACTGTGCTTGTGATTGCGAGGCAGTGTTACCACAAGATAATATTTCAGCAATAGCGTGCTTGGAACTGCGAGATAATATTTCTGCTATAACTGTGTGCACCATAGGCCTATTCACTAACGGAGGTTAGGGGCTTTTTATCATTTTTTCATTTTATATTTTTATCATTTAATTTTTATCTTTATCGTGTTTATCTATAGCAATATTATTTTGATCATTGTTCGTTTTATATCATTTTTTTCTTTCATTATTTGGACGCGAGTTGAATAATTTTTGTTATATAATTTCCGAATTACTGTTGCGCTTTTGCTGTGCCCGGGGTAGCATTGAATGTGATGATTCGCTATTTAATTACCGGACAGAACGTCGTCCTTGGCTTGGCGCGATCGACTTCAGCTACGTATTGGATCTGGTGCATCGACTGAAGTCAGCACTGCAGCCGCTGCTGTTTGTGGCGCTGAAAGAAGCGATCTTGCATTTCAGAAGATTTTACATCGAAAGCAATTTATTGCTGAGTTAGTTCTAGAGGGGTTGCAGATAGTTGACACTATGCCTTATAATGAAATTTATTGCTGACAATAATACTCGGCGTACGCAGTATAATTTCAAGCACTACTCAAACATTATTGTGAACAAAAGGCAGTGTGCATTGAAGCTTGTTCCTTGAAAAATGAGATCAAAGAGCCCAATGGCTCTCACATGGTTTCTGTGACTATTTTATTCGCATATATTCATGAATATTATTACTGCGTTGTCGCATTTGAAATTTTGAATAGCTACGATTAGCCTACATGACAATTTAGATCAGTGCTTCCATTTACTGAGCAATTATTTATAGTAGTCTCTTGGAGTCGATTCTATGAGCTTCAGTTTGATAGCACGGCGTCGCTCAGCTCCATCAATTTGAACTCGTTACCGCTGCAGCTGTATCCTGCAGTTTCAATAACGCTATGACTTCCTTTGAACAGACGGTAGTAAATACATGGACTTGCATGTGTCAATAGAGACTGTGTGGACAGCGGACTCGGCTCAGTTTTAATGTCAAGCTGCGCAGCAGTACAAGCGCAACAACTGTTCTTAATCATCATCATCACCCCAGACGCTGCGTGGATGATGACAGCGCAGCTAAGCAGCTGTAGGCCGCCGCCAAGAACTGCCCAGTCTATAGAATCTAGGCAGTAACAGCGTCAAGCGACCAGCGACTTACATTACAGTCTATACCGGTACTTACATGTACATGTGTCGATGAGTGATGCCACTGCAATATCTAAGTAGCGTAATGTAATCCATCCCAAAATATCTAAATTTATGTTTTTAAAAAACGGCTGTGAAAAATGAGCCTAAATAGGCTATAAATGACATGTGAACCCAAATACTGCGCGCAATATGTGAATGGCGCCGATAGGCATAAATTAAATAAATTTAACTCTTTCCTTAGTTCACTGCCATACGGAAGGTCCCTGGTATCTAACATCGGCACACTTGGCTGTCCTCCGCCATTCTTTTCATGCGATTTTCTTTCCAGTTGGCCTAATTCACCTATCATTCCTATTCTCTTCCTTCCCCTCACCGTCACAGAAGAGCTACTCCCAACATCTGTGCCATAAATTTAACTAATAATGAAATATTAAATGCCATTTCATATTATTAATTTATTATGTGTTACTTTAAAATTAAAATTAAATTATTTGTAAAAAAAATTCTTCTGATACTCGATCTCACAACAGGAGAATCTGGGTGATACTGCAAGAACAGAACCACCGGGAGGGGGAGAGGGGACGGGAGGGGGAGGGGTGCGGGGCGGAGATCTATTGCTAGCAGGTGGGGGCATTCAAGCCCCGCTCCAGGGCCCCCCATACACTGGGGGTCCCGCGGCCCAGGGCGTGAGACCGGGAGCGGGAGCAGCGCTGCAAGGGCCCTACACTGATCGGAGTAAGAAATGAGATGGAAAGTTTGATGCCTTTATTATGTAGTAAAATATTAATTAATTTGATGCTTAGATTCAAACCTGATAAAAATTGTACATGAGAATTTCTTTAAGGATCACACGCATACAAGTGAAGTCTTAGTGTATTATGCCCTAATCGGCACAGGTATATAACGTGCAGGATTTTAATTAATGGATTTTTCATAGGTTGCTCTAGTAGATTAATGACAGTTTTTGGTTGTTACATATATATTTCAAAATCCTAAAACTCGACGTTTTATATTTAATTAGCCTATATTATGCAATATGCAGACACCTTTGCTGACAATTTAGTCCTCTTGTTGAATGTTTAAAATCAGTCACAATATTTGACAAAGTTAAAGCCATAACTTTGTTGCCTACTTTTTTGACGCACTGAATTTTTCTTTATATGTAGGCCTACATGTAGAAATAGTTTTCAGCCTTGATAGGATGCTTTTAATAGGAGAAGTGAACAGTTTGAAGCCAGACACAGAAGTCAACTGCAGCTTCCATTGTAAGACTCCTGCTCTCAGTTGCAAACACAAAGCTACCAAGCGTTGTCTGCCGTTCCAACAAGACACAACCCTCCAACTGATTAGATCTGCTGCGGCTGAACGGCTATAATGCATTTATACCTCCCTGCGAGAACAAGATAAACTCGCTGCAATGGTTTGGCTGGGAGGAAGAACAGGAAGGGTTGGATGTGTTTGTGTAATAAAGAGAAAACAGTGTTCTGGATATAAACCTGAAAGTACTATGCAGCGAAGTAGGTCTGCTATCTTGTGCCAAGTGAGGGTATTTAGTGCAGACAATAGGATCTTAAAACTGCTTTTCTTCCCAGTAGGTATTTGTGTATGAAATGAGTATAAGTATTTGTGTTGTTTATTCATATTCATTACAAAGACTTTCTCACTACACATAGTTAATTGAAAATAAACTAGGGAAAAATGTAAAATTGGATGACGCATCCAGTGATAAAGGAACGCTTGGTGAAGAAAGCATTGGCAGAAAGAATGAGCGGTAATTGATCTGTTAAAAAAGGTCGGAGTATCTGTCAGATTGGAGAACTTGGATGCCATAGAGCCATAGTGTCTGACTAAAACACAGCATAAAAATTGGACAGGCGCGATCATTCAGATACTTGCAATCTTAGATAGGCTAATGCTGACAACCTATGTCTGCTTTGGATTGTACATGATTTCAATCATCCAGCACGTGTTTAGGCTTAAACCCTAGTTGGACATATTAGTTAAAATGCACTTTGTGACTTTGCGACTGAGACTTTGCGACGTTACGACTTTGCGAGTGAGACTTTGCGACTTTGCGACTTTGCGACTTTACTTAGCAAAGCAGATACTCCAGCATACTCCTCGACACGCGGCGAGCCTCGGCGAGTTCGCTTGGCATGGCGCTATTTTGAAGCCTCTTTTATCATTTTTCTTCACTATAATGCAGCAAAACCAATGAGGTATTAATAGACATACCAGCCTAAACACCAACAAGCACTGTGTACCTAGTCTAATCGTAATCATGCGTTCAGGCATCCAGCGCAGCCAACGTCTCAGCGGGCAGCCGAACGGCTTCGACATGGGCATCAAGTCGATCGAGCTGTTCGAGGACTACACCATGATCGAGACCCTCGAGATCAAGAAGCGTCCCGGCCAAACTCTTGGCTTCTACATCCGCGAGGGCAATGGGGTCGACCGGACGGACGGCGTCTTCATTTCGCGCGTCGCGCCGGGGGGCGTAGTCGACAAGAACGGACTGCTGCGCGTCGGGGAGGAGATCATCGCCGTTGATTCTGTGGACGTGACGCGCATGATCTTAGAGGATGTAGTGATGCTCATATCCATCCCACGCCGGATCGTCCTCACCGTTCGCACAAAGAAAACCTGCTGCAAGAATTTGTCGATGCCCGCGCTTTCCACTCCGGCCGCGCCGACGCCGGCCGCTTTCCCCTACGAGCCGGCGCGCCCGGTGTACGTGCGGAAAGGCCGCGGCGGGGGCGTGACGTCATCGGTCGGTGACGTCATGACGGATGTATTCGCCGATGACGTCATGGCGGCAGCGGATGCGACGATCCGGAGGCGCCGCGCCGCGGATGCTGCGGCAGGGATCGGCGGGGGGGGACCGATGGCCGTCAGGGCCGAGGTGCATCGGGGGGGCGGGCAGCCCCCACGACCCTCGGCTACCGCGGCGCTTTTCGATTGGTACGCCGCGGGGGGCGGAGAGCGAGTTTTACCCGACGAGGACGTGGTTTACCGCGAACTGCCTCGCCGGAGGCGCTACGAACACCGGAGCTGGGACCGTGCGGTGACGTCATCGCCTCGCCCGGGGGAACGAACGAGGGCCGCGGGAGGGCAGCAGCCGGATTACTCGTCGGATACGGATGGGAGGCACCTCAGGGAGCTGATGCCGGCCGAGTGGCGTCGGCTGCCTGCCGGTCATCCGGCGCGGGCCGACTACGACGCAGCCGTCAAACGAAAGGAAATGGGAGGCGGGCCAGTATATGCTGTGGCTTCGAAGATGGGGGCAGCGGAATCGCAAAGGGGTTTTGGAGTCCCGTTTGCAGATAGAAGAACGCACGTTTCTGAGTCGGAAGGCGAAGGGGGAGAGGGTGGGAGGGGGGCGGGGGGGGATGTGGGGACGAGCTCGTTGCCTAGGATGGACTTCAGGGGGGGGTCGGCGAAGGATGAGTTGAAGCATTGGCTGAGGAAGCTGGACAAGCTTTCGTTTGAACTGCAGGATTTCAATCACAAGGAAGCAGGGGCAGGGATGCATGATGGCGGTGGGTGTAATGGACTGGTCTAGTCTTTGTGGTTAGCTTATTAACAAAATATGTTTAGGTGATTTAGCGCGTGGATTTAGAGTTCTTTTTTAGTGCAAAAGTAAAGTGATTTTGCTTTTTCTTTCATATATAAATCTCCCTTTGCTTATTTCTGTTGGGTATTCGCATCCACTTCTTTTCTTCTTTGTTTCTTGTGTGGGTTACAAAACTGCCGCTGCAAGTTGCCCATGATGAGGGTAGATCCCCTCTTTTAACACAAAAACGGGCATTTAACTCCTCAGTGTTCTGAAGCCCTTATGTCAATTTTGGACTTACATCTTTGTAGTTGTTGTTGTTGTGTTAGCCCCTTGCGGGGAAGCCCTTGTGGGGAAAAGGTGATGCCCCATTTCACCAGCTGATGGTTGCTGGTGGTGGTTCCACCATATCTGGTAGGCATTTCAGGAACACTTGTGGCTGACGAATTTAAACCTACCTGCAGCACTACATCTTTGTAGTGCTGCTATTTAATGCTTTTGTTAACTCTGTTTTTCTTGATTCTAAGTATATTATTAAACTGTAAAAACTTCATAATTTAACTTTGAATCATTGCCATCGTGATGACTATATCTTTAGTTGAATTGAGATGCAAAACCAACAGGCTGATTGCCAGTCATTTTATTTCAGCATTCCATGCCCAATATAATATATTTTTGCATTTAATATTTTTTGAATTTAATATAGATTGGTATCGCATTGCAGAGGTACTATACATGTGAATTCTACATAATTATGTGAATGTAAGTTAATTATATAGTATTTCAAATTTAGGATATTATTAACTAATGTATTATGGATTAAATAAAGTATCTATGATTCCCCTAATTCCCCTCTACTACTAATCTTTCAGTCGAGGAGCCACTGAGTCCGGGCAGGCGCCCGATAGACTTCTCCGCCCGCGCCACAGCCGCCGCTGCTGCAGCCGCCGCGGAGTCCTACACCGCCGACGAATACCGGTCCTGGATCCAATCCCGGCGCTCCACCCCCACCGCTCGCCGGAAAAACGGCGCCGCCTCCCCCCGGCTTCACCGACGCGGCCACTCCGTCTCGGAAGCCCCGCGTTCCGCGGAAACATCCGCTGTCCGACAGGTTCAGCCCCCCACCGCCGCGGAAACTCTGCAAGATTTTTCCGAAGAGGATAAATCCGCGGCGACAAAAGCTTCCGTCGGGGCGCGTTCGATTTTGAAAACAACCAAGACGCCCGCGGCTGGCGCGGAGCGGCGCGTTGCTCCCCCGCGAGTCGGTGAATCCATCGATCAACCCCACGTTACCACGAACTCCGAGGGGCTGAGCACCATGACGTCATCGCTCGCAAAGAAACCCCTGCGGATCAAAGCGGAGGAGTTCCGCGTGACGGCGTCTCGCACGGACCAGCCGGCGTTTGTCTCCGAGCAGCGCGGACTGGACGGGGTTCTCTCCGCGCTCGTCTACTGCGGGCACGGACTGAAGGCCGCACGCACCACCATGCGCGAACTCTACTGCGTCCTCAGTGTCGATTCGGTCAACCGTGCTCGCACCGGGCTGCGCAGCGGCGCGATAAACTTCGACTGGGACGAGGACTTTGAGGTGGATCTCCTCCACGCGCGGAGGGCCTCCTTCTCCGTCTACAGCTGGGAGGCCGGCGCGCGCCAGAAGCTCTGCTTTGGGTGTTCCGTCGACCTCTGTGAGGTCATGGAGCACGGCCCCGCGCGACAGAGCCTCGCTCTGCGCCTGGATCCCACCGGAATTCTCTACGTTGAACTGGCGTACATCGATCTCCATGCGCGGTTTGCTCGACGCCCTGCGCGGGAGGGCGCGGTATTCGGGGTTCCTCTTGTGGGGTTGGTCGAGCGAGAGGGGGTGAACGACGGGGTGCCGATCGTTGTGCGGCGGTGCGTGGAGGACGTGGAGATGAGGGGCGTGGAGGGCGTGGGGCTGTACAGGCTGTGCGGGTCGGCCAGGAGGGTGGGACAGCTGAGAGAGGAGCTGGAGGCAGACCCGAGGACGACGCGGCTGTCGCCGACCGGGATTCCCGACATTAGCGTCGTGACGGGTGTGGAAAATTGTTCACTGGGATGGTATTGACTAATTTTTTTCCGTTGCTTGAAGAATAACGTTTAGGCCCACTTGAAGCATTAATAGAAGAGCAAAGTGTAAAAAATTAGCATAGAAGTGTTCGAAAAGTTTGAGTACAATAGTAAGAAATTGAATACCGAAATATTAAAGGTGAAAATCTATTTTTTACAATCTCGGAGAAGCTGTCATTTTTAGTAGATGACAATATTATTTATTATTAAATGATCAAATAATTCGGAGATTGAAATTATCACCACCGACTTCCAATTTGACATATCTATGTAATTTGTATCCTGAAAAATGCTTGCTGCGATGTAATCAAAAAACAAAAACCAGAACTGTCTTATTTTCTGTGTAGGGGTGCTGAAAAGCTTCTTCCAGGACCTTCCGGAACCCCTCTTGACCCATGACCTTTACCCCATGCTGCTCGACGCCTACAGTGTCCAGATTGAGGAAGATCCAAGGGGAAACGCCGACCTCATGTTTGGCATCATCGACTGCTTGCCTCTTGCTAATCTGGTCAGCCGCTATTTGTGTGTGAGTGTGCGTCCGCGTGTCCGCATGTCCTCGTCCACGTCGTGTCGTGTCTGTGTCTTTGTGTGTGTCTTCGTGTGTGTCTGTGTGTGTGTCTCTGTCTCTGTGTGTCTGTGTGTTTGTGTGTCTGTGTGTCTGTGTGTCTGTCATCGGTAGAAACCCAACAGCAGTTTTTGTACAGTTTGTTGCGATTTATTCATTAGCTGTTGCTTTCATTTTTGATTTGTACAGATTTTTTCTCAATGTCAATATGCACAATGTGCATACACAATGCCGTTTATGCGCGATTCACTACGATTCTTGTATGTGATTTGCCTTTACAATTTGGGCCCATCTCACTTTCTTCTTCTTTTCGGCCGATCTCATATCATAAACAATCAGTGACTCATTTTCATGTACTAGGCTTAATTTTGAGCCTTGTGATCATCATTTATTGTGATCATCATTTATTGCGATCATCATTTATTGTGATCATCATTTATTGTGATCATCATTTATTGTGATCATCATTTATTGCGATCATCATTTATTACTTAGTAATAAATGGCCTGGTAGTGTGCTGCGTTGTAAAAAATGTAGACTAAACGCATTGTTGAATTTTTGCATTGTGTTGAAACTGTGACGGCATATTCTGCAGGCGACCTTGAACCTCCTCATGACGCATCTGAAGCGAGTCATAGCACGCAACTCCGTCAACAGAATGACCTGTGCGGCGCTGGGTCAAATCTTTGGCCCCCTCCTCATGTGTCCCTCCTCCACAGCTCCCCCGCGCAGCAGGGGGAGGGCGCTCAAGAAAGCAATCGATGTCGACGGACAAGTCGAGGTGGTGACCTACATTCTCGAGATTTGGCCGAACGCGGAGGACCCGTGATGAAACGAGGTCAAATGCGGGTGTTGCTAAGAGCTTGACTGAAAGGTTTGAGCAATAGTGTGAATTATTATTAAGGTAATGTAATGTATATGGGGAGTTCCATACAAAGGCAGCATAGGTATAATTATAATATTATCTAATCTGTCCATTGTCCAGCCTCAAAGTTTATAGTTTGAGCGCCATACGCCACTAGCTTAGATGTTATAATATAGATTTTTGTGGGCTATTCCTTTAAAATTGAAAAAATTTCTTGCTCGCACATTTATTTCACTAGATATCTTTCCGGTTAGTTGACCTAGCATTCTGACTCGATGACAATGCTATAATACTCAATTTTGTGAAATGACGGTCGCTTTCTTTGATTGTTTGCACATGATCGGCGTATAATCTGTGTAATAGAATTGCACGAAAGCACTTTTTTGGATATAAGAATTATGTTTTAAGCTGCATTTATGTAGCAATTTAGATTTTTTGTTTAACTGTCTGAATATCAACTGTGTGACTACGGAATGGATTCAGCTTTCAAGCTCAGTTTTAAAGTTTTGACTCGGAGAAATATATAGATTTTGACTTGCGGGCATGATTTTCTTGTAACAACACGTTTAAATTCTTAATGGCAAATATGTGATTATAATCAGGTCTATATGTTAAGTGAATAAGCAAAAAAAGTAGCGGAATCGGAACAAGGTGTGCGTTTCAAATTCTTTCACTCAAGGCATATGATTTTGTCTAAATTAATTACAATTCTGCCCATGTTTGATCTGAAAACTATGAGGTTCTAGTAAAGCGGCTGTGTGTGGATCAAGGGTCTTAATATTGCTCAAAGTTATACTCTTTTAAACACGATTACTATTAAGTTAGAAGAGATTACTTTTATGTGTCCATCTTGGTTTAAATCCAAGGTTAATTTTGGACATTTGCATTTCAAAAATATGCTGATTTAGAGCCTGCAGACACTTTTCTACTTCTAGACGCTGACTTGATGCTTTGAATTAGGCAGGCCTATCATTTATCATAATTGATTCATTATGGTCTGTTAATTTCTGGTATTTCACTTTTACTTCTGCATTATTGATGTAGCAGAGATTAAAAGTTCAACATTTTTGATTATGTAGAGTTGGTGTATAGTACATATGATGGCAAGCTTAATTAATAATTGAGATCATTTTACATATTTAAGATAAGGCATGTATTGATGATATGCAATACTTACTATGTTCAGATACATTCAGATTCTCTTCCCATCGATATTGCTACGGTTTGAATTCTTCTGTTTGAAGATGTTTTCGTTCTATTTTTTGATTGCATGGTTGGTAGTGAGTTCAGTGGTTAACGTGAGCCGGGTCTCAGACCCGGCACCTCACATTAGGGACCCGCCACCTCAAATGTGGAACCCGGTTCCTCGAATCAGAGACCTGGCACTTTCAATGATATTGGGATCCTGATCCTGATTGGAGACCAGAATCTTTGACATTTACAGTAGGCTAACTTACTTAGCATAGGCCATGTTAATAGATCTGCATGACAGAGCCGCTCGGAGCCGCTCGGCAGTCTCCCAGCTCAGATCCGCTCAGAGCCGCTCTGCAGAACCGCTCAGAGCCGCTCTTCAGAGCCGCTCAGAGCTGCTCAGAGCCGCAGAGCCGCCAAGCCGCTTAATTATCCGACTAGGGGTTACGCACTCCTAAAAATGGCAAAGAAAAAGCATTTATTTTGCCATTGTCACTTAGTGGGCGTTCTTTTAAATTATGGGACCCCCACCTCTTGCTTGCCACTTTAACCACTGGTCTCTTTCCAGGCAGCACACATGTACCAGACTAGGTCTATTAAATAAGATTATTTTGGAATAAGTTGTCTGCATAACTCACCGCCTGTAAGATTGCTCACCTCTGATCATGTTAAGGATCAGAGTAACACATTTCTTTTAAACTGCTTTCTGTATTTGCACTTCTTCCACACCTACGATACAAGCAACTGATGCTTTTCGAAGGTGAGAAAAAGAGTCGTCAGTAAAACACTGCGTGATTTCAGAAAGTATGGCCTACAAAGACGCCAGGTTATGAATGTTGTTAGCTAGAACGCGTGTGATGTATAATGCTCAAACATCAAGCGAAGTTCTCTCAACGATTCTAGTGAAGTTGCTAGTGAACTTTCAGGGAGTTGTATCACTTCTTCCACGCGGTTCTTGTAAAAAAATTGCAATCAAACGCTTTGAAAACATTAAAAAAACTAGATAGGTTATACGTAGTTTTTTATATTTTCAACGCGTTTGATTCATGGGACAGACGCAGTGATAGACATAGTCTGCAGTCTTTGAGTGCTTAGAGGTGATCTTGGATTGTTGTAGCATTGTCACAGAGCGTGATCCCTATAATGACGGTAGCTGTGTAGCTTGTGTGATGCTTGTGACTGTACGCACCTTCTTGCTCTCCGACAATCAGCACGATACAGTTCTTTCATCAAAAATATAGGTCTTTCAACTCTTCGGCGTAGGTTAACTGTATAGACAGAGCCGAAGGCCTAAATGTAGTAGGGTTACCTATGCGACTGAATTTATTGGAATAAAACTGAGATTAAATAGGTCAATTCATACTCCGATATCAGGAATGCAAAATCTATTTACGCGCACTCATTTTCATTAGTTAATGATGTTTCAAATATTGTAAATGTAAAATTGTGTTGCATTGCGCAGTGAGTGGCATAGTCGCGGTGTAGTGAGGCATTCATTAATGTGTTCATTGACGGGAATGTGCAGACGATGCCATTTATTTTGTGACAATCACAATCTGAGGCATTTAAAGTTAGATCGCATTGATTTTCAGATCTGTTGCTGCAGTAAGCCTACTTCAGTTCATACTACTCGCTTCAAAACAGTTTCATCTCATAAATTCTATTTAGTGTTTAGCGTATCCTATGTGGTAATTTTTGTTCATTTGCTAGTCTACTATTTGCATGAACTACCAGTAAACCATTATGCTTATGATAGCTGTGATTCTTCACTTCTTATGAGAAGCAGCCTATGTGGATATAAAATTGAATAGGATTATGGCATTGAAATGAGCAGGCTACAGAATCTGATATTATACATGTACATGAGCCAAAATAGACTTCTATTCGATGCAAGTTTTAAACAGCAAATTCCTAAGTGGGTTGCGCAAGCTAGAACGAACGCCAGCTATGTGCTCAAACTATAGTGGAAAGCGACCAAATGGAATGTCTGCAACTGCTGGATAAGACTCATTTTGCTTCACTTTACGACTCTGGCAGTAAATATCAGGAGATAAGATGGTGCCATTATAGGATTCTCCAGCAAAAACAGCTTCGGAGCGGAGCAGAGGTGTAGTAAATAAGTTTTACCCACGTCTTTAAACCTATTGTTTGAATTTTTGGTCTGATTCGATTAATGTAGCATTTGGATCTAAAGCATCTCTTCTGTGCTAATTTTGAATGCTAACGTTTGAGTCTATTTCAGTTACTAATTACTGTGTATTTTGAATCCTTTTGTACAGAAATTTTCTATCATCACGGCTATTGTGAATAATGTGAAAGTAGTTGTAATCGTTTCGAGACATTTTGCTTGCGCGAAATTTGAAACTGTTGAGATTAGCGATTTGAATCATTTTAAAATCTAAAATAATCGCTCATAGATATAAGCCCAATAATGAACATGGCGTTCATTATTAAAGGAATTTTGTGCAATAGATAGCCTATTGTTTTTTTCCATTTGCTTTCTTTGTGACAACGTCTGTATCCATGAGCATTGTGAGATATTATCCTGCATAATTTTTTCCTGTTATTTTTTAAGCTTATACTTGGTTGCATGAACGAGAGATCAGAATTGAGATGTAGTTACAGACTGATCGATCAGCGTATGCGAATCATAGTTAGATCCTGACTTTTGGTGATTGGTCAGAATTCAGTCCCTAACTCAATCTCGATTCTGATCTCAATTCGCGCTCGTTCCAACTGAGCTTTAGTTATTATTCTAGCGACTGCTGTTAACGAATGTTACGAATTGGTGTGTGTAGACCCTGTATTTGAGAGAGAGTTGTTTCACGATGATCCGTTGTTTAGATTTTATTCATGTCGTTACGTTGCTGATCATTGTTCATTGAAACCTTGCATTGCATTCCTAAATGAAAGTAGTCCGTAGATTCTGTCTAGTGTTGGGCGATGCAGGTTGATTCAGGGGTTTCCTTAGGTGGGGGGCCTGAAGGCCCCGGTGCAGTGCAGTAGTGAAGACCACTGCAGCCCTTTATCGATGGTTTTTTATAGTCCACATTTTGGCCCCAAAAATCTATCTTTTCAACTTTTAAACATTCTTCAGTTATAACTCCACATAATTATTCCAGTCCTCCGGAAGAGCTTTTTCTTTTTCATGCAAAACAAATGCGAAAAATTGCATAGCCCGTAAATAAAATCTTTAGCAGTAGGCTAATGCTATTGCGTGTCAAAATTTTATGGGCGCTAAAACATTTTAAAATGCTATTGCAATGCAGCATGTCATCGCTCATCATTGCTTCTAACATTGAATCTTTGTCTCAACTAGTGATATCATTTGATCAAAATGGAATATGCCTAGATTCTTGGGTACCTCGACCAAAAACAACTCTAGATGACATTCTTTGATAAAAATATCCGGGGCTCCCATTGTAAAATATGCAATTTTTGAAATATAGCCTTATCTTTTCGATTGCGTAAAAAATCAGATCCCTCGATCACTCAAATGTTTACAAATCTAGTGATACTGTAAAACACGAATTTTAGCTGCATGTTATTTAAACGGTTTTGCTCTATGGAATTTTGCTGCACTCAATTTTAGCGTTTTTGCAGCTTGCCCGTGACATACAGCTTCCGCAGCTCCATTTTAACGCATTTCATTTTCGCGAGTTCGACCGATTCGCGAATTCGCCAAAATTACATGCAGTGAAAATTTCATGTTTTACAGTAGGGCCTATTTAATGCCAAACAGTGGTATCACTGGTTTCAACTGTATCTGTGTGACACTGGATGATAGGCTAGTGAGCTTTAGGAAATCTATTGTTATGCGCAGTATCTGCGTGCCGCTAACTGTGAGTAGGCTGTAAGCTATTGAAGCGGAGCGTAGATATGTTTTAGTTGATATCGACAGTAGTTGTGAATGTACATTTTGAAACTGTGCGTAGAATGTCTCGTTGAATTATCTCATTAAACGACGCTAGTCTCGCACTTGTGACTAATTAATCATATTCATACTCTTATCGATGATATTCGAGAATTAGAACGGAACTTAGTTATGACAATGTTATTCTCTACTGAATGTAGCACGTTGTATATTTGAATTACGTCGCATTTAATTTGTCGTTGAATTAGTTAGATGTCAAATAAAGATGATACTACCTCCATTATACTAAGTTCGTTGTTTATTACAATTTACTGAGTCATTTCATCGAAAAACAGTGAACGTTTTGTATAATACGATTTAATTATTTAAACACGCATAAGACATAATGATAGATCTTCAACAGGCTGAGTAGCCAATTGTCAGTCAGCAGACAAAATGTTTTCATCAAAATTAGCTTGCCTACCAGTAAAGCATCAACAACTATAAAGTCTTCTAAGCCGGCCTAGCTAGCAGCTGACATTAGTAGGTCTACACTTAAATCGTTAACACAAATACTGTAAGTGCAGGTTTCTCCAACACGGATTAAATGGTGGTTCAGGATTTAGCCTATGCAAGAAGGTGGGCTAAATCCTGAACCATCATTAAATCCGTGTTGGAGAAACTGGCTGTAAGACATGAAATCTTTGCGTGCATGTAAAATTACATGCGTGAAAATATACCTGCAGAAGCAATATCTATAATAATTTTGACAGTCCTCAAAAACGCGAAATTTGAGTGCAGCAAAATTTCTGAGAGGCAAAACCGCGAAAATAACACGCAGCAAAAATTTCAGGTTTTACAGTATAGCCTTACACAACACACACCTAGAAACTCAGAGACAACCTTATTTGCAAAAGTTCAGTTCAACTGTGACTTCATAATTTGATTCAAAAATTAATTATATGTCTCGTGATCTAGCGAAACACATCACATACGTTACATTAGCAGTAACAAGATATAGGGACAGTGCAGCCATCGTATATTCAATGATCTAGATGCATCAGAACTCCCTCAGTTATAATTTTGATTTTAGTTTAAACGCAGGTAAAACGCTGTGAGTACTGTCCCCACTAGTCATGCGTGATGCGCATTCATACAGTTTTTGATACATACCTAGACTTTAAACAGAAACACACTTTGTCAAAGAAAGAGTATTCTACTCTACAATGCTACTCCCACACCTTTCACAGGAACCACTGATTGTACTGAATGTAGCATTACTGCTTTAAACATTCAATGTTCAACATATAAGCTTCAGTGGAGACTGATTGTGAATGAAACACAGAATAACCTAAACCAGTTATAGTTTATGAAGGAAACAAAACGAATGAATGATTCAAATTGAAACTAGAGAGAAAAGGCAACCAATAAACGACTAAAAGTGATCGTCAGTGTTATAGCTTCGCGATTTCCGCTCTCAGTTCTTCTATCATCGATTCCCTTGGCACGTCTCTCTGAAAACAAAAACAAGAAAAAAACAAGCTATACTTCATATACATGACTTTATGTCATTGAGATTTATAATATTATACATCAGCAAATTATATTATTATTCATCTACAAATTGCGATACCAGATGCATACATATTAAGATAAAATAAAACGTCATATAAATCAGCAATATTTCTATTCGCGTATACGTTACGCCAATAAATACGTACATGGAATACGCCAATAAATACGTACATGGAATACGGTAAAAATGCATACAAGAAGAATGCTGATGGCTTCTTAAGCAAAGCAATACGGTGCCTCACAAAGCCAAAGACCATTAAGAACTTTGTACTACATCAAGCAGTTAAAAAAGCACTGCCTTTATAGATTCAACAAGCATGAAAGGCCTTAAAAGTATTCAAAACCAACCATTGAATCTAGCAAATAAACACCACCTTCACAAACAGACTGATAGGCGACAGAAGGATGCTGACCTCGGTGCGTGTCGCGACATTCCTGATCTTGACGACGTTGTTCTTTATTTCCCCGTCGCCGATGACGACGGCAAGGGGAATACCCGTCTCCTCGCAGTACTGGAGCTGAGTGAGCAACTTGGGGCTCGTCTTGTACGACTGCTCCGTCTGAACGACGAGAACACGCAAGAACAAGATCAAGAACGCGGAAAAATTAAATCAATAAGAACGAAAAAAAGATCAATATATCAAACAGGCACAATGCAAAACAATAATTATTTTTCTTCATAAGCTCGATAGTAATGACATCAAAATCACATCATATTTTCAGTTTTTCTCGTTGATCACATGATTACAGCACAGCCTATCACTACATTTTTGTACAATTTTAAGATAAATTATTTGTAAAGCAATTTAAAAGCAATAGTATAATACAAATCGAACAAAATCATCAATACTTTAAATATCCATCAATCAATATCGACAACTGCGCGACTCAAAATAGGACAAAAAATATAAACAAACTGTCCACTAATTACAACCAAATGTTGGACACAAGCTACTGACAATATTTGCCAACTAATATGCATCAATTAAAAACTCTATTCCCCATACCCGGATGTTCGCCGCCCAGAGCTCCCTGCACAGCCTCAGCCTCTCCCCGACGAGATTCTTCTGCGCGCTCGCCACGTAGACCTCCGTCTCCGTGGTGCGACGCTTCGCCCCGCTGGCGGCCATCTTTCCCTCGAGCAGCGTAAAGATACGCTCAATGCCGATGCTGATGCCAACGCACGGCACCTTCTTGTTCTTGGGGTCAAACATGCCGACCAGGTCGTCATAGCGCCCCCCTGCCGCTACGCTCCCCACGCCGCCCGGGCCCCCCTCGTCCCCGGCCGACGGGTCGAGCTTCGCGGGGGTCGCCGCCTGACCTGCGGCGTCGCGATACGAAAAACACGTCTCAAGTCAGATTTTTAGTTCGGATGCATTCACGCATTGACAAAAGAAGATAAAAAGAATGATGCTAAATCTTAGTCAAACTATTCAAATAGCTATATATAACGTTTAGATTGATCTAGGCGTCGTTGCCTATACAAAACTTCAAAACCAAAGAGGTGGACAAAAGTGTACGGAGAAGAAACAACAAATTTGATTCATAATGAAATCACAATGATCGAAACAAAGGCGTACCACCGATGTCTAAACCGCTAAACAAGAAAGATCATCGACAGAATGCTGTACTCAAAGTAAGAGAAAAGACAATGCATAAAACAATACGCGTTTCACTCGCGCTGTCAAGATCGCATCAAGGAGTAAATACGATTTAACCAAATTTTAAACCATTTGACATCGCAAGACAATACATAGACTGTCAGTCTCTTTTCTTTCTAAGCAAATTTAAACTGACCTAGCAACACTGCTTCAAAGATGACTCCAGTGTAGTAGTCTAGGCCGCGTGCCAGGCTGAGATCAAATGACACCTACAACATATAGGGCCGGTTTTTCCAACACGGATTTAATGGTAGTTCAGGATTCAGCCTGTGCAAAGTGGTGGGTTAAATCCTAAACCACCATTAAATCCGTGTTTGAAAAACCGGCCCATAGACTAACCAGATGAACAAGAAGCAATGAAAACGGATTAAACAAAGGCAAGGACTTTTAATCTTTTAAGATCTATCAAATTCGTCTCCAATAAAAGCGTCGAAACAAAAAACGGCATTTACAAAAAACGGCATAAGCATGAAAGAATTTTCTTGATATTTTTGTCAAATAACATAGCAACAAAATCACACAAATATAACTCAAATAGCAAAACAGAAACAGATATGGGATAGAAATAGAGAACTTCAAGCAGCCTATCAGACGTACAGCAGTGAGTAAGATGCAACAGACCTTGTCGAGTATGCCGTACAGATCACAGTAGGACAGCAGAAGTTTGATGTCTGCCAGACCCTGAAGGGCTGCCTTGTTCTTGGACAGCTTCTCGTCCTTCTCTAGCCTTTCCACCAAATCCGCTCCACCTGGAAAAATCAAATACGATGACATCATGATCCCTAGAAATAGTACGTGATAGAATTGCTGCATGCAGAAATTGTAGAGAAGTTAATTCGCTAAAAAAACAGAGGAATACAACAACATAATTAAAGCAACAGTACATAATGTATTTAGCCAACAATCTTACAGGCAAAATTGTGATATCGCGATCATTAAACTAAAATTCTTTTGCTTTATGACTACAGTACTTTACAATTTTACCACTTTACTATCAAATACTACCTTAAGCACTCCTGAGTACAGACTTTGATGTTAATGAACGAAATCACTTAAATATGTCACAATGTTTATAAAATGTGAATGCAACAGCAAAAGCTTATCAAACCGCCACTACAAAACGATGTCGACTAACGACAGAAAGTTCTCACCGTGCAGACAGACGTACTCTCCAATCATATCGGCTGCCTCAGCGGCAAGGCCCTTGTCCGACACCATTTCCCGTCTCACCTCCTCCCACGGCGTCTACACACAGAAATGTTACACACCAATTAAATACAGTCTACACACAGAAATGTTACACACCAATTAAATACAGTCTACACACAGAAATGTTACACACCAATTAAATACAGTC
>JAQIWG010001117.1:0-26477 GCA_034695025.1 Chamaedrilus cognettii
CGTGATTGCTTTTATAAACCCATGCTGCATAAACCCGTGATTGCTTTTATAAACCCATGCTGCATAAACCCGTGATTGCTTTTATAAACCCATGCTGCATAAACCCGTGATTTTTTAACGCATGAAAAGATCGCAAATGTAGCCTACTGTAGGCATAACACAATTAACTTCAAATGCTGAACGCTATGCCAATATTTAATCGCTCATTTTGCACGTTTTCTTTGTGCGTAGTCTGGTTTGCGTTGAGCGAAATACTGTTAAGCATGAAATTTGCGCGTCCATGCAATTTTGGCCAATTTTGCGAATGAGCAAAACTCGATAAAATGACATTGTCAAAAGCTACACGCGGAAGCTTTAAATAATGGGCAGTCCTCAAAAATGCGAAAAAAAGTGCGGTTGTAGCCAAAGCCTATACCTGCAAGAACACCTTGCAAGCCATGGAATAAAGAATTGGCTTGCAGCTTCTTCTCAGATATCCCCGGGCGAGGCATAAAGGACGACTAAATTATGAAATGGAACGGATCTGTGCCGACACCGGTTCTCTTGCACAGAACGGAACTGTACTAGGCTAGTCTTCGCTTTTACCCACGGTCCCTAAGCAATAAATCCTTTCTTTTCCTACTCACAAGATGATGACGCAGGCCGTGTCGAGGCAAAACAACTCCGCCGCGAATCTCTCCCCGCACGAGGGCGCCCTCACCCCTCCCCCCTTAATCATCCTCCCCTCCCCCCCACACGGCACAGTCTCCGCCACATTTGCCAGCACCGACACGGCGATAAAGAACCCCGTCACGTAGTAGAATACCCCCGCCGCAACGCCAGATTGCGGCTCCTCAAAGGCCATCCACATGCTCTCTCTCACGCTAAGTTTCTCTCGACGGTCTTTCTTATCCGTCGGCTGATCGTCAGCTAATCTTTCCGCGTTTTCACGCTTCCTATCTCGATACTCCTCGTAGCAACACTCTCCCATCGTGTCGGGAAGAATCCCAAAAAAGGCCAACTCGTTGTCGAAAGCCTCCAGGCATTCCACTCGTGCGTAGTGCACCGCGCCTGTTCGGTAGTAATTCAAAACGTGCCGGAAGAGGCTCGGGTCGCGGTCGAAGAAGTACTCCCCTGCGTCCTTGTCGTAGAAATACTCCTTCTCGTCGGAGCCGAGAAGGGTGGAGGGGTATTTCTCGAGCGTACTATGCCAGGTTTCGAAGCGGCGCCCGCTGACGTTGAGGCGAACGCGGGTGTCGGTTTTAGCGGGGTGCGTACTTCGGGGAGCGTTGTGGTGGGGCGGGAAGGGGGGAGGGACGGATGCGGCAGACTGGGAGATGGGGAGCCACGCAATGGCGGAGGCGCGTACGAGAGGGAGCCACGAGGCAACTGATGAGGTCATCACACGGTTATAATGTCCCGATAGAGGCTGATTATAAGCGTGAATGTATACAAGTTGAACTTTGACTTGATTTTGGCTTACTGTAGGCTAACGTACAGTCTGTGAGCACAGTTAGCGCAAAAAGGTGTAGGTTTGGGTCTAAACTTTAATAATTAGTTCTAAATGTTTACAGGTAGACCTAACGCAAAAATGCACGAGCTATTTATTATACTGCACGTGCATGTCTGGATTACGAAAACTATAGCCCTAGGCCTACAGTTGGCCTATCGGCTAGGGCGTACTGTACATAGGCCTATTTTATCGGCATGGCTGCACACGTCTATAGTTATTATAGAATAGGTAGCCTGCATTTTAGATTCAATGTTTATAATAATTATTATGAGCGTGTGACGGAGATCTAGGCCTCGGCCTATGCTACATATGTTTGTGCAATATGGGCCGCGCACGTGCAATGTAGACCCTGCGGGACAACTTCCTTGTGCGACATGGTAGGCCTATCAGGAATTATAGGTATTTACTTCCTATAATAGTCCAATAATATTCAAAAGTTAGTCTACTATCTGGAGGCTGATGGGCCCTGACTACTATTGACCCCGTCTATCAGTTGTTCGATCAGGAGAGCCAGAACATCGTTAACCATATCTTAGCGGCGAAAGAACAAAGAACGGCTAGGCCGTGGTGTTTAAATGGCCACGGGTCACCAATAGACCCGTAGGCTCCACGCATTCGATTGTTTTGACTTACGTGTAAAGCAAGATGGCGGCGCGCCGAGAGAATAAAGTTTTCGCTCAAACCATACTTTGCCTAACATTTCTCCTGCTCTGCCTAATTGGCAGCGCGTGTGTCAATTCGCAAGAATTCAACGAGGACGCTGGTAACCAAAAAGGCAACGCCGTGAATAATAATCCAGATAATCCAAATAAGCCAGCGCGGGGGGAAATGTATCCAGCGCAGAACGTCAGGAAAAACCAAGGCCTAAATCAAGGCCCAAATCAAGAACGTAACGCAAATCTCAATGCTGGCCCGAACCAAGCCGGCAATGCGGGTGGTCAGGGGGTTGGCGGTAAGCAGCCATCAATTGTCGAGGATCCGGCATGCAGGAGGGAGGTGTCGACGTACTGCAGCAACATGAAAGGCAGCAATTTGCAGGTCTTGGAGTGTCTGCAGAACGAAAAGCTGGTACGTACATGGTTTCTGAAAATATCTATCCCTGAACTATTTCAAGCATAATGCTGAATACGGCGGAATTGCGGAAACTGCTGGCTTTCGTTTTGAGACTTGATAACGTTACAACTTAGCGTATTAGTGAAAGTTGTGCAATTTGTGATCATAAACTGATGAGGAACATTACCATATAACATCGATCACTTGAAAAATCAGATAATATGAGATCTACTATTGCTAAGTTCTTAAGGCTAATTTTTTACTCCGATTTGCGTACCTTCTTGTTTCGTTAGATTTGCATGCGTTCAATGAATCTTTTAAATGAATAATGCAATAATTGTATTTTGTCGCTTAATATTTAGTAAAATTAGATCAATAGCTGTGAAAATGTACTTTAATTTGATCCGTGTGAAATGTTTGTATGACTCCGTATTTAACCCTGTATTTATTTAGTAATTGCTATTTATTTATGCATTTTATTGCAGGCGGATGATGCCATCTCAACTGAATGTCAACACGTTAGTCTTTGTACTCCACTATACTATTTATACCAGCTATTTTTATTTAGAATCGTTGGACTTCAATGCCTATTGAAAACTGTTTTGGCTCGTTGAAATAGGCCTCTGAACTACCATGTATAGTATACTAGTGTTGTGAGTGGTCATTATGTTAATTACAGTAAAATTATGTTATAGTAATTACGTTGTAGTCGTGTGATGAAGTAGTTATGGTACTAAAACATGCATTTTGATGTTTTAAATTTTTTTTTCTATATTTGGAGCATAATTTAAAACCAAAACGAATAATAAAAAATGTTTTGATCTTTGGATGTTAATGAACCAATATTTACACCAAAGAATATAATACATTATTAACTATTTGACGCATACATTGTAACAAAAATTGAACGTTAATTCGTGAAATGGATATGTTTGTGTTGTCAGGTCATCTTTACGTACAAGCAAAAGTTGACGGTAGACTTTAGATTTGAGGCTGCAGGACAGGAAGTCTGCAGGAAGCAATTGGATGCTGTTAGTTCTGTTCGTTCATTATTTACCTTTGTATTTGTACATGCTAACATGCAGGCTGGACATCAATTAGTTAGTCGAAATAGAAATTTGACCTGAAATGTATTTTTGTTTTGCATCGCCAATCCCATGGTCTTGTCGATCATACTGGCGTCATGCTGTGCAGCGTTGAGGATTGTCTTCCATTTGCCACGATCCAGGGACGACGTATGTAGGTTGTTTGTGCTCATAGTCTCATACTGGTCCAGTTGGTGATGTTTTTTCTACTGATTTTAATATTGTCGATTATTGTGCTGCTAACCCCGTGCCAGATAATAATTTTTTTGGGTGGCGTCAGGAAGGGCATTCGGCCGTAAAAATCCAATTCCAGCAGTCCTCATGGGGTATAAATGTCAAATTCACGTGGAAACATGGATATTGACAGAACAGACAAAGCAAGTGGGTTAGTTAGACAAAGAGTTAGACTATTGAAGTCTGACCCTCGTTGTTAAGGCATCTATCATTTTTGGTTAGCGCCATAAAAATGCTATATGCTCCGTCCTCTATGCTTGCAAGAACATAGAGTACCGAGCATATATCTAACTGATAAGTGGTATTGATTATTTTTGTGACAGTCAGGGACATTAACTTGTAGCCATTTACATGCAGGGCCTGATAAGTGTGGGAAGAGATGAGCTATTGAGTGCTGCGCCTCACTTGCAAGTAGCACAAGTGCTTGCACGTTGATCTGAGTGCGTAGCACGTTTGCGCGTTTGGCTGAGCCGCTGAAGTGGTGGTTTAGTTGTTTGCTCGACTGTTTGCTCGAGTTGTTTGTTTGCTTTGTTTGCTCGAGTTGTTTGTTGCTTCGTTTGCTCGAGTTGTTTGCGAGTGTTTATATATTAGCGGTAGATGTACGATTGTACATGTTTGTATTTTAACGATGTATAAATGCTGGACAGAGTGTTTTTAAAGATGGACGTATGACAGAGTGTTCATATTTTAAAGACTTTTAAATGTATGACAGAGTGTTTGTGCTTTTGAGATAAACGTATGACATCTGGAGTGTTTGCATTTTGAAGTCATTTGAATATATAACAGAGTGTTTGCGTTTTAGAGATAATCTTAAGTAAGATTAGTTTCAGTATGAAGCAGTCTGGTTGCAAAAGATGCTGAATAAACTAAGCACTTGTTTCATTGTTTATTATGATCAGTGTTCATGCTCGAGCGAGGCACTGTGGTATAGTGGTTAAGGCATCGGACAGAGAGTCCAGAGTCCTGGGTTCGAGTCCTCGCTCCGGCAGCTATGAAACCATGCGTTACGGGTCCTTCTGCAACGCTGTATGACACAGGTGTCGCGGACTGATGATCGTCGTCCGGGGTAATTTATTATTCTGGTTGGCGACAGGAAGGGCGTCCGGTCGTAAAAACCCAGCTCAATGCAAACGTCTAACCTGTGTGAACATGGACGCGGCGTTACAGGCTTGTGTGCGACGTGTTAGAATGGACGTCAAAAAACAAAGATGCACGTTCACGCTACCCCAGCAAGTCGTGGAACAACAATAGACTTGCAACCCAGAGATTCCTGGGTGAGTTGTAAAAGGCGACTAAAGAAGGGGCAGCGGTTCTGTGGCGGCCCTCCTACACAGAACCGGACTGTGTCTTTGTGCTACACACTAAACTACAAAAAAGCAGCAAAGAAAAAAACCATGCCAGATAATTGTTTATTTGGTTGGCGTCAGGAAGGGTATGCTGTCGTAAAAAGTCAGCTCCAGCAGTCTCACTAGGGCGCGAACCTGTGTGAAAACATTGACATGAACAGATTACACGGCCATAAGGGCGGTTAGTTATTTTGTTCTCCTATAAATGCAGCTGGAAGATTGCCGTGAGCTGGAGCGTGGCAAGGGCCTCGTCGTGCCATGCCTCATCGAGCACTCGGACAGCTTCTTGGACGCGACCTGCAAGAAGTTCCTCGCCAAGCTCGAGCCGATCGTCTTCGGCGACTACCGGCTTATCTACCGGTTCGTTCAGGACTGCGACATCAACATACGGGAACTCCACTGCGGCCGGCTCGAGACCGACGAGCGCGTGGTAGGCGTTGGGTCGTGTTGAGTTTTGTCAAAGGCCTCGTCGTCCAATTATAACATGTTATTTCTATTTTTTTGTAGCCCCTCGATTCGCCCCCTGGTCTACAGGCATAGGGAGGATTTGATGCCCTATTGCTCCAGGGGATGGTCGCTCGCTGGTGGTGGTTCCACAGCTGGTAGGCATCGTAGGAAGATTATGGTGGCTTAAATTCGTAGGGCGAGACGAATTTAAGCCACCATTGCCACTGATGTACGAAGTGATTCTCTGATATCAATAATATTTTTTCACTTGAAATCTTACGTCAATTTCCATAACGTTATAATGTGTCGTATTAATCAAGTTCAAGCACCATTATTATTAAATATTATATAATCTAGTGATACTTTTGGCCGAGATGCCATGATTCTAGGGATATTCCAGTGTATTCCAACTCAGGGGCGCTGGTCGCTTGCGCAGTGATACCATTGGATCAAAATATAAAAATAACCCTAGATTTTGGGTTTTTCGACTAAAAACATGTCTAGATTTTTTATTTTTGTTGAAGATATCTCCAGCTTCCATTACGAAATGCATCATTTTATAAAAAATTTCGCCAGATATCTGGGGATTGCGTTTAAAATATTAAATGTATGAAACACTGAAATATCCCTAAATCTAGTGATATATCCCAAGCAATGGCATCACTGCTTGCGCAGTTCACGCATGGGGAGACGGTGGCATGTCTGACGGATCAAACGGACAAGCTGACGTCGGATTGCAGGAAGCAGATCATCAGGGTCGCCGAGCTGCAGGCCGACGACTGGACCAAGGACCGCGCGCTCTTTCATGCGTGTCGCGACGACCGTGAGCGCATGTGCGGCGCCGTGGCTGCAGGGAATGGGCAAGTCTACCGCTGCCTCTTCAAGCACAAGTTTGACTCGGGCATGAGCGACAAGGTATGCAACACTGGCGCTGTGAGCGGTATTCGCAATACCGGTAAATAAAGAAATAATGGTAATCATGGTTTTTGATGTTCATTCTAAACGGCGTTACAAGCCTGTAACGTCGTGTAAAGTAATTACGTTGCGGTAATTCGTGACTGGTGCGGTAATTCCTGTGATGGGATGATTACCAAAATGTGGGTGTTCTATGTATGATTCTTTCATTTTTAGGAGCTTGAAGTAAAGAACAAAATCATAATAATACCTAATATTTTGTCCAGTTTTGATCTTTTTGTGGCTGATTTAGTGCTCTGCTGAGCGACTAACGGCGGTATAACAATTTGTTTTTGGAGAAAATAACAAATAAATTTTAGTTTTAAAGCTGAAGAATATGTTTTTAGGCAAAACAATAAGTTGTTGTTTCAAAGTGATTGAATATGTTGTTTTTAACCAAAAGAATTTTTTATGTTTCAAAGTTAAGGCAAAATTTGTCATTTCAAAGCAAAAGAATACGTTTTTATTGCACAGCGAAACAATAAGTTTTAGTTCCAAAGCAAGAGGATAAGTTTTCATTAAAAGTGAAAGAAAAATATTTTAATTTAAGGCGAAAGATAAAGGATAAAAAGTTTTGTACGTTCATTGTCATTGCATTGTTGCGCTGCAGTGTCGGGAACGTCTCGTCGCGCGCCAGAAGCTCCAGCGCGAAGACTTCAAGGTCAACGGTCGCCTCGCGTCCCAATGTGCTGCAGACATCCTCAACAATCACTGCGTGAGGGGGTCTCAGGTCGGACCCAACAGTCGCGAGACACGCCTTTCCATCGTCCTGCTCTGTCTCGAGAACGCCAAAAACAACGGTCGGCGATTGATTTTTTGATTTGTACTAGTAAGCTAATGCTGTCAAGCACACAAGTGTCGCTAGCTGCTAACCCCGTGCCAGATCATTTTTGTTTAGTCGGGCGTCAGGAAGGGCATGTGATCGTTAAAAATCCAGCTGCAGCAGTCCTCAATAGGGTGCATACATCTAAACTTGTGTGAAAACCATGACGGATTGGACGACAAAAAAGGAGGTTAGTTAGTTAGTTTACTGCTTTTGTTCAAGCTTTCTTTTTAAAAAGGTTGAGATTCATAATGGAGCTGCATGTTTTGTTCAAGCTCTATTTTGAGAAAGGGTGACCTAACTAGTGGAACCTGCATGTTTTGTTCAAACGTAATTTTTTAAAGGGTGACCTACATTTGGAATGCACTTGTTTTCTTTGCCGCTGCCGTTTCAGGTCTGAAATGTATGTTTAAATTTCATAGGTAAGTTACCAGTAGTATTCACAGGCATAAGCTTCAATCCTACTACCCTCCTCAATGTTACCGGTAAGTTTCAAACCCTATCTGCCGCCGTCATTCCAGGTTCTCGCTTGTCTCCCGAGTGCCGCACAGAGATGATGGTCGTGCGGCGCGGTCTCATGGAGGACTTCCAGCTGACGCCAGAGATCGTTACCCTTTGTGCTGAGGAGATCCGCTCGTGCAACCCCCGGGGGGGTGCGCGGCCCGACAAGCAGACCCTCCACTGCCTCATGGACAAGGTCCGCGGCAAGAGCAAGAACCGGCTGCCGACAGACCAGCATGGGGAATGTCGGCGCGCGGTGGGTGCACGAGAGTTGCGTTGGCGATAAAGACTTTAGGGTTTCCCGCAGAGGTGCATGCCTATGTAGATGTTTTCTTATGTGATCTGGATTAGCTACTTAAATAATGACGTCATCATGCGCCTTGCGTTTATTTTTACCTGCATTAATTATCTCAATGTTTGATGTACGATGTAGAGTATGATTGTGGGCCACAGCTTCATGCCCTGCTGAAGGAAGTGAAAGTACGATATAGCCTGTCATTGTGCAGCTCCAAGCCCTGTGTGATTGTGCAGCTCCAAGACCTGTGTGATTCTGCAGCTCCAAGGTGTTCTGTAGTAAGTGAATGTATGATATAGCCTGTGCTGTACAGCTCATGCTACTGCTAAAGGAAGTGAATGTACGATATAGCCTGTGGCTCTACAGCCTCAAGCCCTACTAGGGTAAGTGAATGTATGCTATAGCTCGTGCACTGTGCAGCTGTAAGCCCAGCTGAAGGAAGTGAATGTACAATATAGCCCGTGCACTGTGCAGCTGCAAGCCTTGCTGAAGGAAGTGAATGTACGAGAGAACGTGGACACAGACCCGGTCCTGCAGGAAGCCTGCAGCAGTGTCATCAACCTTAAGTGCAGCAATGTCGACGCCGGGGACGGAAAGTAAGCCTCGACACCAAACAAATAGTATAATACTTTGAATTGAACAGTAAATTTTTGTTGGTCGTTGCGCGCTTGACAAGATTGTTTGATCAGATCGTTTTCTGAGAAAGTTTAATGTGTGATCGTTTGTCTACATTTCGTTTTCTGTTTAATCTGTTCTGTTAATAGATTTGCATGACAAACGTAATTATATGTGTTGGTAGCAACTTGGCTAACCGGAGAGATATCAGGGCGTAGAGACAACAATCATGCAGTTGATTGATTGTGACATTTGGCTGAATGGTGTGGTTTTTTCTGGGACACGCTAATGACATTAAGCATTATAGAAATGAATTTTGTTGTTGCTTCGACAAGTGTTAAAATAAATTGTGTTCTATCTTTGTTCAGTCTCAATGCTGCATTGGTTATTTCTTTCTGTGTCGACGTTTCTCAAAGTTTTTCTACGTGTTTCTTAAGTTGATCTCTTGTATGTGTACATGTTTCTCTAAGTTTGTCTTTTTGTCGCTGCTCTCAAGGCGATAGAATGGCGCGTGTGTTTGTCTATGTTTCTTTGAGTTTGACTATTTGTCACTGCGCGTAGGGTGATAGACTGTTTGATGGACTTCATTGACAAGCCCATTCTGAAGCGCGACAATCCAGACTGTAGAGAGAAGCTGATGGAGATCCAATACTTTGTGTCACGCGACTTCACGTAAGTCTTCGTCAGAAAAAGTTGCACTCGTTATTTTCTTGCCAAGTCGTAAATTTTATAACAATTTAACTGATTCAGCTTCTTTTTGGCTATGATAAATGTGTTACAGCATTGTTACTCACTGTATTCTATATGTTAAATAGCTGATTTCATTAATTTATTTGAACAATGAAATTTAATACCCTTTTACAGTCTAATCTCTATGCATTGGTCCAGGGGGCTCATTTACGTAGATATCTTATGACAATCTTAGTTGTAAGATTGTCTTAAGAGAATCTTTGGCAGATCTTATCTTTTTTATTGGAAACTCCGCACAGTCGCACGCAAACCGAATGATGACGTCACGGCGGTCGGCGATTGGATTTTATTTGTTTTAAATTTCAGTTAGGATAAGATTCAGAAAATCTTAAGAAATGTAAGTAAATCAGGCCCCAGGTTAAAAAATTTTGTTTTAGAATTTATTTCATTTTGCATTCTATTTCATTTTATATGTTGAGTACTGGTACGCTGTTTTGTCGTGGGACAGATTGTCGGTTAGTTTCTACCGACGCTGCGCGGAGGATATGCAGCGGGTCTGCAAGGCGGATCTAGCCGGCCACCTGGGGACCTCCAACCAGTCGGCCATCTTGATCTGTCTTTACCGAGCCGGCAAGGCACATACGGTCTGCGGCCGTGCCACCTTTTTTTAATATCTGCTTTCTGTTAGCGGTGCTGTGAACCTTGCCGTGAGCTTTTATCTGAAACACTTCTTGACCCTTTAACTAGATCTTTTCTTCTTCTTCAGTGTTTGGCCACATGGAGGGTCCTCGGTGTCCGAACCCTCCACCGTAGCTGATCTTTGGCTCATCTCTGCATACTATTCTTCTCAACAGGTTGTCTATCATCCCGATATGTGACCTTTCCGGTCCTCTCTTGCCCTCAATTCTTTACTCCGTCATATCTCTCAACAATCCCTCTCCTCTCAATACATGTTCAATCAAGTTTTTCTCTATTCTGACAATCACTTCTGCTATAGACCTTGTTTCCCCAACTCTCCTCAATACTTCTTCATTCATTATCTTCTCTATTCAGCTAATCTTCTCCATTTTTCTCCATACCCACATTTCAAATGCTTCTATTCTTCTTTTAAGTCCTCGTTCTTGAGTGTCTAAGTTTGAGCGCAGTATAGTGCCACAGACCAAACCACCGCCTTCACAATCCTCTTTTTTCCTATGTCCTCTCGTTATTTATTTTTCATACGACCTCGCTGTGTGTCGCGTGCATGTGCAGATTGCGCCAGAGTGCGCGAAGGAGACGAAGCGCGTGCTGATGGAGCGCGCACGCAGCGTCGACCTTGACCCCGAGGTGGAGGAGGCATGTCGCGCCGATCTCACCGACCACTGCTCCGACAAGACGGAAAAGAATGATGTGAGTTCTGGTGGAAAAGAATGACACGAGTTCTGTTAGAAAAAGATCATGTGGGTTCTCTTCAAAGAGAATGATGTACGAAATTGGCATCAGATCATTTTGTTTAGGATAACCACATGATGCTGATGATAATAACAATCATCACTTTTGACGTTCATTCTAATGCGCTCAGGCAGGCCTTTAACGCCATATCCTTGTTAACACAGGTTGGGTGTCGATGTGGACGTTTAACTGAAGTTGGGTTTTTATTGCTGGATGCCCTTCCTGTCGTCAACCAGAATATTACATAGCCTAGACGATTATTATCGGATAGCGACGCTTATGCGTTTGACAGCCTCGCTGAAGGGCCTGTAACGTCATGGTTTCATTGTTGCTGGCGCGAGGGCTTGAACCCAAGGGCCTCATTCAGGAAGAGATCTTATGACAATCTTAGTTTTAATATTGTCTTAAGACTATCTTAAGAAAATCTTATATTTTTGGGGGAAAACTCCGCACAGCCGAATGATGACGTCACAGCAGTTGGTGTATGGACTTTATTTGTTTTGAATTTCATTTAGGATAAAATTTAAGAAAATCTTTAAAAATGTACTTAAAATGTACTTAAAAATGTGCCCAGGTCTCTGGGGCTCGCAGTCCGATGCCTTAACCACTACACCAGTACATCGCTTAAATAGCTGGGTTTAACGAGTTGGTGCGCTGGCAGGAGATGGATTGCCTGGAGGACAAGCTTGATAAGCTCGATCCTGAGTGCAAGAAGGTCGTTGAGCGGTTCATAGAGGAGGACGAGGAAGAGCCAGAACTGAACGATGTCTTCAGGGAGGAGTGCGGACCCGTCATCAAGGCTCACTGCCAGGTCTGTCCTTCTGTTCGTTGTCTGTCTGGCTGGATCCATGTGTGTGTTTGTTTGTATGCCATGGGCTGAAGAGATGAGATCCTGTGATGAAAGCTGTCTGCCTCGTCTGTGCTTCTGTTTGTTTATCTTTCTCCCTGTGTGTGTTTGTATCTGTCTCTCGATGCAAGACTTGAAGCATGTTACAGAGACTGTCTGCCAGATCTGTCCTGCTTGTTTCTCTGTCTATCTGGATCTGTGTGTGTGTGTGTGTTTATATCTATCCGTGTACGCTCTGTGGGCTGAAGACTTGAGCTGCCCACTGCGAGATCTATTTAGCTCGCCTTCTCTTTGTGTCTGTGGCTGTGTGCCTATGTCTGTCTCAGGACTGAAATGTCGATGTCTATAATGAAGGCTCACTCTGCAATCAATGTTTTTTATGTATGCAGAAAGCGACGGTCTCTTGATGATACAGATCTTTTGTGCGTACAGAAATCGACTGAATTTCAATGATACGGGCATTTTCTTACAAGAATTCACAGATATTGGTTTTCAATGCACACTCATAGAGGCAGTCAGTGAATGGATAATGCAGATATTTTTTCTGCAAACAAGTTGTAGTGAAAAGGGCTAATACAGGTTTTTGCGCGCACAAGAATCGACAGATTTTGGCTGATGCAGTTATTCTGCGCGCACAGGCAGCGGCAGAGTCAGAGAAGGACGAGAACAGCGACACGCTGATGCAGTGCTTGATCAGGAACAAGAACGATGAGGATATGTCCAACAAGTGTCGCGCGGCCGTTCTGCACCACCAGCTGGTGCGTTCTGCTGATGATTCTGCAGTTCTATCTTTCTTTTCTACTTCTTTTTCTTCCTTTTTTAACTGCCTTTGATTCTACACCATCAGCTACTGCGTTCTGCTGATAATCTGCACTACTTTCTTTCTTAATTTTATTTTTCTACTGCCCTTTTGGTTCTTTCCTTTTTAGATATTTTTGTACACTCTCAGCACATGTGTTTTGATGATAATTAAGTCTACTTTAATTTCTTTTCTTTCTAGTTTTTTCAACTTTTTTGGGCATATTTTTGTGCTATTCTTCCGCTGAAAGCTTATTATTTGTTTTCCAGGGGGCATCTATAGAATATGAAAGCAATTAGTTGTACTGAAGAACTTGGAACAAGATGATTGTTAATGCTTGTATAGGTGACGATGAAAGATTGGAAACTATCGCCTGATTTCAAGATGGCCTGCAAGGATACTGTCAAAGAACACTGCCCATCTATGCACTCAAAGTAGGCAGCATAACTGTGATAAATTACAGTTAATTAATGGCGTTACAGAAGGGCCTATAACGCCATGGTTTCATAGTCCCGGCGCTGGCAACTGTAAAACTATGGCGTTACAGGCCCTTCAGCAAGGCTATTAAACACTCAAGTGTTGCTAGCTGCTAACTTGGTGCCAGATAATTATTTATTTGGTTGGCGTCAAGAAGGGCATCCGGCTGTAAAAGCCCAGCTCCTGCACTTATCACAAGGGCGCATACATCTACACCTGTGTGAAAACACTAGCAGATTAGACGAAAAAAGGCGGTTAATTTTTTAGTTTAGTCTGATATTAAATTAAGTATTGTACTACAATTACTCGGTCGAAATGAAAATGAGAATTTAAATAGTAATTATTTGTAAACTGGCATATTATCGCCGAATAGTGAAGGTAAACTGAAAAATCAGATCTTGTATACTTTTGGCTAAATTTGGCACACAAATATCGATCCTATCTTTTTTTCTTAAAAGAAATCGATTGTGGACACAGGGCGAATGTGGTAATGTGCTTGAGTACTTTGGTCCGCAACGACACGATGATGGAGGCAAAGCCGCGCGTCGCAAAGCCCTGTCGCAAGCAACTCAGATTCGAGCTGCTCCAAATGGTAGGTTTTTTTGTTCACTATCGCTCGATATTAATTTACATATGGGTTCTGTTTTGTTCTATGTATATATATTTTAAGATTGATCCAGGGTTGGCTGAATATTGACATGACCGAGTTCTTTTTCCACCTGTCAGCAGCCGAGCAGCCGAGTAGCACAGATTTCTCTGCATATAGCAGATGCTTTTTTTAAATTTTCATCTCATTCGTAGTGAGACTCATATTACATATATTTTTTTTCTGAAGTTTTACTATGTCACGCTACATATGAACTAAAATTATATGATTCAGACTGCGAAACAGTGAGATGTTAATAAGGACACAGCAAAAATGTTGTATAGACTTGTGCCATTACCAAAACCTCAAACAGTTAGTTGAAAAAATGAATGAATTGATGTTAACCTTTCAAACAAATTGTATTTTGTAGTATGGTACTAGTATAAATAAAGATCTATAAATAATGCCAATGTCGACACACTGCGTATGGATGCTATCCATACAGAGCGACGTGATTGGATTATAATGGGTTTAGGCGCGGGATGTGTTGTGAGCGCAGGGCGAGGACATCAAGCTTGACCCGGATCTGGAGCGTAGCTGTGAAATGGATGTGCAACATCACTGCAAGGGCGTGTCACACGGACGATCCCAGGTAAAGAATTTGGACTACTCTAACGCCTAGAAGGGCGTCCCAGACATGACGCAAAACTGTACCCGGCAGTTCTGCCCCTGCTGCTACCATTGGGCAGGACAAAGCGTTGCAGCCGATTGGTCTCTGATCTCGGATTACGAGTGCGTCAGCTGTCGATTTGAATCCCGGCAGCGGCAAAGATTTTGAGTCACTTCGTTCACCCTTGGCAAAGGTGGTTCAAATTCATCAGCCACAAGTATTTCTACGATGCCTACCAGTCTACGGTAGAACCACCACCAGTGACCATCAGCTGGTGCACTAGTTCTTGTTTGAAAGGGGCTACAAAAAAAAACAACAACAATAACCTAGAAGGGTTGTGCAAGCCAACGATATTGCTTCCAGTGAATAAAATTATTTTAGTCTAAGCTGGGCACTTACGTAGGCTACAGATGGGGCTAGATTTGAGCTGCGTGTGATGTGTTATGTGACGTCAGTGTTGCGTGATCTTAGTGTTATGTTTCTGTAAGTGAGTGAGATGCTTATGTTTACTCAGATCATCATGTGTTTTAGAGCCTATCAGTGAGTGAATGAGTGACAATATGAGTGAAGAAGTGAGTGAGTGACAATATGAGTGAAAAAGTGAGTGAGTGATAATATGAGTGAAGAAGTGAGTGAGTGGGATGATGATGTTTACTCAGATCATCATGTGTTTGAGAGCCCACCAATCCGAGCTCAGCGTCAACTGTAGCAGGCTCATCTTCCAGCGCGAGGTCATACCCGCTTCATTTCGAACCTCTACCATATTTTCTTGTCGAAGATTGATTCCTTGTTTGTAGTTTACTTGCAGAGTTGCGGAGTGAGGCGCTGTAGTGAAGTAATAATAATAATAATAATAATAATACTGAGTTTTTCATCCGTCTCATAGTCTGGCGACCATATGGGGGACGCGCTTCCGACAACATTGGCATCATCCCTAGTCCATCCGGGCTGAGATAGGGACCGAGACCAAGAGGGAAAGTCTTGTCGGTAGGCCGGATCAGTTATCCGTTTGGCAGCCGGTAAGGTTAATATTTACGGAGGAAAAAGGTGAGTCTTCGAACCGGAGAGGAAGGTAGACAGGATTGTGCATGAACACAAAGAAAGTGGGAGGGAGTTCCAAAGAGAGGGTGCAGAAAACACAAAAGAGCAACAGCCATTGGCAGATAGTATTCTTGGAACTGCACAGAGGGGTAGTGGTTAAGGCGTCGGACTTTGAGTCCAGAGGACCAGGGTTCAAGTTCCCGTGTTGGCAACTATGTATACAACTTCATCAAGGCTGTTAAACACACAAGTGTCGCTAGCTTCTAACCCGGTGCCAGATAATTGTTTGTTTGGTTGGCTTCAGGAAGGGCCTCCGGTCGTGAAAATCTAGCTCTAGCAGTCCTGATAAGGGCAGGCAAAAACATGCAAACCTATGTGAAAACGTGGACATGACAGATCAGACGATAAAAAGGAGGTTAGTTAGTTTTCTTTGAGCATCAATGTGTTTTTGTTTTCTTCAGGTGCAACAAGCAAAAGATCCCAACACGGACTATGTCCTGATGACCAAATGCAAATCGATGATTAAGGTATGACTGCGATGTTACCTCGGAAGCATTTAATTTTGTGAGTAAATTTGAGAAATAGAAACGTGTTTTTAAAAATGCAAAATTTAATCAATTTGTCCCTACAGGCCTATAATCTTGTGCTTTGAAAAATCCTTCAAGCTTTTTAAAACTTGATTTTCTTGTGATATTTCTATGCGATGCTTTTATGCCAAGATAATTGATGTTCGCTATCCGCTGCTACGCCTATCCGTTTCAAATTGGGCGTACAAGTTGTAACAAAACCATAATCTTAGGCGTACTACGCCTGCTGAACTTAGCTATTTTTCTGGTTCACTTCACTTTACATCACGAATAGCTCTAGATGGTATGAAAATAGCGCTATCTTGTGAATGCAAGTGAAATAAATGATTAGTAAACTGGTTAAAATAAGGTCGATTTTTTTAACATTTTAAATTGTAGAGTAAAGTTTTGGCATAAGTACTATGCCTGCTGAACTTAGCCACTTTGCTGGTTCACTTCACTTTACAGCATGAAGAGCTCTAAAAAGTATGAAGTAGAAAGAATGAGTATGAAAATAGCGACATCTTGCGGATTCTTGTGAAATAAGTGATCAGTAGAAGGTTGATCGTGGTTGTGCAGAAGTACTGCATAAAGTCACTGGAGGCGATGCGCTCGCCCGCCGGAATGTTCCGCTGTCTCGTCGTTCAGAAGGAGGAGCAGGACTTTGACAGCGACTGTGCCAAGGTTATCATTGAACGCGAGCGCATGCGCGCTCAGGGTGAGTCCTATACAGCTATCTTTATTTGCCTTAGTCATTTATCAGTCATTTGCTATAGACAGTGCAATATGGATTAGATAGATTGCATAGATTACAGCAGTATGGACTATACAGTATGAATTATACCTATAGTATAACGGGCAAATTAGTCATTTGCCTGTGGCTTATTGCCTCACTTGGTTTGGTTAGTTATTTATTAGTTATATCTCACTCTTGTTCATTTTTATTTATTGATGATCAAAATTGTTTACCTTAAAAGGGGGTATATGGAAGTTAATATATAGAGGCACAGATATTAATGGCACCTATAAATCACGCTATTCAAGAACACCTACAATTTATAAGAACTTTATTAGGACACAAATTGATTTTGACGCAGATTTAAGTGAATAAAAACAAATAGCTACGTAACATTTTTTTCTGTGAAATTAGTGAGATTGCTACCTGAAACTCCGCACCGCCACGCGCTGCAAACCGAACGATGACGTCATGGCGATCGGCGAATGGATTTAATTTTGTTCAAATCTGATTTAGGATTGATTTGGGCTTAGGGAAGCTTTGAGAAATGGTCCCCAGATCTTGTTCCACAGTCTTTGGGTACATCTTTAGAATCATCCCTAAGCGCGACCAACACACGACCGTTGTGTCGCAGACGTGCGACTCAACCCGGAGCTGATGACGGCATGCGAGGGCGACATCCACAGGCACTGCAGGGCGTTCATGCCGGCCAAGCCCGACGAGCAGATGAGCGGGAAGGTGCTCTACTGCCTGCGACGCAGGTTTGCGATCCACGTCAACCTGCGCGGAGCAAGGACCTCCATGTCGGATCAGGTCAATTTATATTTTGCAGACGCTCTTCTTGTCAGTGAAAATGAGGGTCTTTTACTATAAAGAATTAATTTGTTACATTTTCTCATTCATAGAATTTCCTCATTTGTTGAAGTGTCGTATTTGTGGCGTTTTGTTATTTGCTGAATTTTGTCATTTGTTACATTTGCTCACTTGTGACGGTTACTCATTTGCTAAATTTTCTCATTTTATGACATTTTCTCATTTTCTCATTTGCTAAATTTTCTCACTTGTGACGTTTTCTCATTTGCATAATTCTCATTTGTAACGTTTTCTCCCTTGTGTGATATCATGTGCAGAGACTGAGTCAGAATTGCTACGAGCATGTCCAAGATCTGATCAAAGAGTCCGTGCTCGACTACATGCAGGATCGCCAGCTAGCCGTCGCATGCCAGGCTCAGGTTGGTATTTATTGCACTATTTATTGTATTAGGATAGCAGCCTTAACCACTACACCACAGCGAGGCACTGTGGTGTATTACTACGCTGTAATTAAACAAAGCGAGTTTTTTTGTACTTTCCGATGATGAATCTGTTCCTGCAGATTATAAAGATACGGATTTTTAAAAGTCATCTCTTGCGACTCGCCCAAGGAGCTCCGGACTGGAGACCTCTTTGATTTTATCCCAGTCTGCAACGCACGTGTATGTGTCGTCAGATTGTGAGTCGCTGTCTGCCGGTGACGCTCGTTGACAACAACAACTTTGGCGACAGGGTGGAGGTGATCGAGTGTCTGCGCCGGTACTTTGAGGAGTCGGCGAAGAATGGAACTCTCACGATGAACAAGCCCTGCATGAACGTAAGTTGAGCCTGCGTGACTAGTGAATAATCAGACTGACTGAAAAATTAACCGACTTTTTTGGCTTATTCTGAGAATTGTTTGGAAATTTTGACACGTTTATACTGACAGGTATTATATATGGATGTCAGTCGTGACAAGTGAAGCAAGGACACTAACTACCCAACTTTTTTGCTTATTGAGAAAAAGTTTGTTGGGTTTTGACATTGGTATACACTAACAAGTACTAATGAACTGAACTGAACTGATGATAATACCTAATTGAAATTGTAAATGCGTATATTGTAACCTTGTGCTTGTAAATGAAGGCGGCATGTCTGTTGAGTAGATGATGAAGGAATATATATATATATATATATATATATATATATAATGACAAGTCTTAGTCTAGTCGCGCTGCGATACAGGAAGTGGTGCGAGTGATGGGAGAGAGTAAGTCAGATGTGCACTTAGACACGCAGCTGTACGCCGCCTGCGCTAATGACATCCAGACGAGCTGCAAGGACATTCCACGCGGAGAGGGGCGACGTACGTAATTTAAAATACTGTCTGCCAAGTACTTATAATTCCTTCATTTAAAGTTCCTACGGTGTTTTGTTTCTTTATCCTTTAGGTTTGCCGTAGGTGCAGTTTATTCTCTTTTTTATTTATTTCGCGACTCAGGTTTGTCAACAGTTCTTGCGTGTTGTGGTGTATTGTAGCTGGTTGTGGTGTATTGTAGCGAGTTGTGGTGTATTGTAGCGAGTTGTGGTGTATTGTAGCGTGTTGTGGTGTATTGTAGCGTGTTGTAGAAAGCGTGCTGTGGCATGTTGTGGCACGTTGCAGAGATGTCGTGTCTGCTGGAGTTGCATGAGGAACATTCCGTCAAGCTTAGACCAGAGTGTAACAAGATTTTGACGGACAGAAAGCAGCTCTGGGCGCTCGCTGCCAAGGTGAGCCTGAGTGCTGAGGTAAAAAAGGGATTAACGTTACCTCATAGTCGAAGCGTTTAGTGTAAGCTATGATACTATTGGTCGACAAAATTGGTTTTGTTTAGAGAACCAATAGGAATCCAGTTAACAGTCAACGCTGCTATTATAGGGTTATCTATTGACAATCCGCTTTCGTCCGCATTTTCTATAAAATTGTAATATATTTTGCGGTGTGTTTAAATTCGGATCAATGAATTTTAAACTGTCACGTTTTCTATAGAATTTTAAGTACATTTTAAACTGGGATTGGATTAGAAACAATGGGTTCAGAAAAATGTCATGTTCTATAAAATTCTACGTGTGATTTGAGATGTGACCTGATTTTTTGTGACTAGTAACATTTTCAAGAAATAAAAAAATGTAACTTGAGGCATGACCAGATTAGAGATGGTAGCATTTTTTATGCAATTTCAACTATGTAGTACGATGTGACCAGATTTAGTTTTTGTTCTCGTTGCCAGGTGCTTCCGCCGGACACTCTGGGCGAGGCCGCTTCGATGATGCTTGAGTCGACGGCGCGCAACTATTTCATGGCTGTAATATTTGCGTTCATAGGGGTCATCTTCATCGGCGGCCTGTTCTGCGGGCGCGTTACCAAGCGCGTTGCCGCGCAAATGAAGAACCGATGAACAGGGAACCGCGTCGGTTCTCCGTTCGGAGAACCGCGTCGGTTCTCCATTCATCGGTCCTTGATTTGCAATGAACGTTTGGAGATAACGGTGCAAATGCGCAGCGGCGGTTCTGTGCTGACTAGGATCTAGACGAGAATTTTTTTCAGATCTCCTATAACTGTTAACCCTAGATGCGTGAAAAACTGAAATTGAAGGCACTTTCTAGACCCGTTTTACTAAGTATATAATTTTTTAAAAGGTATGCATGATATGCACACTTTAAAATGGTATTTATTTTGACAAATTGTGCTTCCCAATTCGCTCGATTTTAGAAAACGGAACCGCCGCTACGCTTTGAAGATCGGTGCTTTGCGTTTGACTAAAGGACGATCAAGAGCTGATCAATTGCTTCTAACCTGTGTCTCTATTCAGACAAAATATTGAGCCGTGATATTTGCGCTATCGGATGGCATCGATTCTGTCATCGAGTTCATTTTCCGCGTTGATTTCCGCGCAGAAATTACTTGGCGGTGTAGCGACGATCTTTCTTCAGTGTTGCTTGGTTTACATTACAGACATCATATCTTGCAAGTCGAACAAATTTACTACCTTGTGTCTATCTCTGACGAATACTGCTGCATATGCTATCAGTGCAGCTCAGAGAGATTTTGAGGTGATTATCTGTTATCTTTTCTTGGGATTGGAAGGTGTTTGTGTTGAAGAAAAGAGAGGTATTATTCACCGAAGGTATTTGCGTGTAGAATAAACTTTTAAGCAAATTATAAACGAAGGAGTTAGTGCCATGTACAGTTATTTTTTTGAGGTTGAATACATTCACAGATTAATTCTGCTTGGAGATCAGGGCCAGATTAACCTAGATACTTTTTCATAACATTCTTGTCAATGGTTTTTGATCTCTGACCTCACTTTTACTATTTTAATTTCCTCATTTATTACTGCGCAATTAAACATTTATTATCACCATATTTTTCTAGGGGGCTGGCGGTGTAGACCCTCTAATTGGTTGGGGCCCCTGTGCAGGGGCACAGTCTGACCATGTCTTAATCCGGCGCTGTTTGAGGTCAATGAACCAATTCCATCAATGCTTGTTATTATTTGAATAATGAACGGTTAGTGATTAGATAGCTGAATGCTATTCGCATTCTTCTGTTCATCGATAAGCACATTTTGCGTGTCTGTCTGCTTTTGAACTGTTTTATTGGTGAAATATTCTTTGGATGTTGTGCTTGGTTTATTTTTGTGAGCTACATCGGTTATTCGCATCTAATTTATTTAGCGATTATTTGTCACTGTAGCGGAATATGATTTATATTTTAACGGAGCGAATAAGAGCGGCTTGAGAATGTCGCGGAACTTTTGCATATTTGTGATTTTAAAGTTACGGATGCGGGTTGATTGTAGGGATTGGTCAACGATTTTTTTACCATACTCTAAAGCAGATAAATTTTCGCGCGCATGCAATTTTGATGAATCCAGAGAATCGGTAAAATACGCAAAAATTACACGCGCGAAAATAAAGCTGCGTGGACCGCTATAATGGGCAGTCCTCAAAAAATGTCAAAATTACGTGCAGCTAAATTTCTGTGAGCCAAAACCATAAAAATTACACGCAGCAAAAATTTCATGCTTTATAGTATACCTTAATGACATCAATGGCTAAATGGACCGACGGTTTGAAACTTTTTTCTCATAAAATTTCATATTGCAACAATTCATAGGAAATTTTTATATTTTTACAATTGAATATATTTCAACCAACTGCTGCAAATTTGTAGATTTCACTGCCTTTGTAAGTGGGTGATTTGTGTGTTATGAGCATTAGCGCATTGTATACTGTAATTGGTATCAATGGACTTGCGTGACTATCAATGCTGTGTCACTTAATCGTTAATTTTCAAGAGCTATTGCGTGTGTTTTTGATTAATGATTACTGCAGCAATAATTTAATAAAAGGCAGCTAATAATTTACTTGGTAGTCGGCTGAACAGGCCATTACAACCTATAGTCTTTGCTGCTTTAAAAGCTTTTGACGATAGATAGGTGCGTGTTTATACACGGTGAGCCTGAAAAATATGTTACCCATTCAATTTGGATAGAATTTCAGCAGCTTATATTTCAAGTATCACTAGGCAGACTGATGCCTGTAGTGTAAATGCTTGAAGTGTCAGCTTTATGCACCTAACGGTCTAACACGTGTTAAGACGGTTTGCTATAGGCTATAGATGGTCATATAAATTATTAATGATGTTATATGATGTTATATGTGTTGTGTTCAGTATGATATTAGACTCGGTGCAAACAATAATGTGCCAACAGCAAATAGTGAGGTTTCTTTTTTTGACCACCGTGTATGATAATTATGTACTATTTTGACATATTGCATTAAAGAGCCCGGTTGGCAGTCAATATTTGTTTATGCCGAATCTTGGGTTAAACTTAACACAACACATTAGCATATAACATCATTAATAATTTTTCAAATATAATATACTCATTCGGGAACATGCTTTTTGCACCATTTACGCTTTTCTGCCTTGATTAAAATCTTTGGGTTAGTGGCTACATGTACTTGAGGCTATGTGCTTGTCAGAAAGCAGCTTTAGCTTGTCAGCAAGCAACTTTAGCTTGTCAGCAAGCAGCTTTTGCTTGTCAGCAAGCAGCTTTGTGCTTGTCAGCAAGCAGCTTTTGCTTGTCAGCAACCAGCTTTTGCATGATTTACATAAACTGGAAATCGATCTGGATTCAGAGCTCTTTCTACAATTTCTTGAACGATTTCACTGTAATGTGTTGCTGTGCGACTTCGAGTTACAATACTGCGACCTTATCGACTACTACAAATATTGAGGCATAATTATTAATTGGCCGCGCGCTCGTTCCTTTCTGAAAGAAGAAGGTCGTTAAAATTTACGAAATGCTGTTGCTATAGTCTAACTTACAAGTTTTGCTGATGGTTGGATTCTCGCAGTATTATGTGTTTTTTAGTGTTTGGATTACTTTCATGGTAGTTTCAGTTTATTTCGTTTTAAATTCAGAATTTTCAAGAAGTCGCCAGAACTTTTAAATTCCGATTCGATTTGCTTGCCGTGGCTATTCGTTGGTTGGCGTTACGTAAGAATAATCGCTTTTTTGTATTGCTTATGTAGAAGAGTTAACAGTAATGTACTCGCATGCTTTCTGATATGGCTTAACATGGACACGGCAGATATTCAAGCTTTGATATGAACTTGCCAGTGCGTGGTAAATTTTTTGAACATGGCTGCAATTCAAAATAATGCTCTTTAGTTAACGAATAAATTCGTAAGCAACCTATAATCTCCACTTTATTTTTTCTCAATAGATTTTCCAACTGTAGATTCTTTGCACTGGAACCGCCAACTAAATTGAAATTATATAAACAATTCGCCGTTGTTATTCATAGAGAATATGCCGTAGTAAATTCCGTAAATTTTTCTATGCGATGTTTTTGTAATATTATAGTAGAGCAATAACAAAGCATCCGATAACGACCCATCATTATTGCCCGTTTTTGAAATTAGAATATTGCGATATATATAAAGAATCGGAGATATTTATCTTTTGCTCATTGGGTTAGCGATAGCTTGCGCTGATTGGCTGATTCATGAACTAGGATCATACAGCAAGCTGCATCAATATTGATGATTGGTTGCAGAAATGATGCAGCGTTATTTTCTAGTATATAATTTAAGGACAGAATGTGAAAAGAGTACGAATGAGAAATATTGCAGTCTTGAAGGATGTCACGGGTCATAGTCTTATACTGGTATTCACCATTGCGAGTTAACCTCGAGCTGGCTCAATCGGCGGATTGAGTGACATGTGTAGTTAACCATAAAATAATATGCAAAAATGAAGAGCAATATTATGTGTAGTTAACCATAAAATAATATGCAAAAATGAAGAGCGTAACGTGTCTGTCATTTTCAGTATGGCCTCAGCGACCTGTCTGATCGTTATTGATTCCTTTTCGCATCTCGTAAAATTCCCCAGTAAAGTGTCATTTTAAATAAGAAGTTTATTCTATATGGTAGAATCAAAACTAGTGAAAATTGATTATAGCATTTAACAATACTAAGGATACGTAATAAAGTATTTACGGTATGTTGAAGTATCTAGCAAAAGCCAAGTACCAGTAGCAACGATGTATGACATAATTGTCAGTATAAACCGCTTCGCGAGCATGCTAATCGCACAATGTAGCTTTTGAATCTGTTCAGTACTCAGTACATCATTGCTGTTCTTAGATCCTGTTCTGGTCTCAACGATCTGATGATCGTTTCTTCAGTGTATTTTCCGTTCATTTTCGTATCGCCTTTACTAATTAAACGGGCTAGCATTATGCTGCGCTTTTCATGACCTTCTCGTTCACTATACTGGACCATCTGTAATTCCATCCATAATTGACCGTCTATTTGATTCGCACGATTTATCGATGACAATAAAGTTGATCGTTTCTAGATTTGCATTGGTCTTACATTCTACATTTGGTTTGCATTCGTAGTTAACTGAAGATAGAGCAAATGAACCTATTATTTGAAAATTACGCAAAGGCCTAGCCTAAAAGTGCATTTAGGCCTATAGGCATTTGAATAAGGCGGGCGAGTTTAGAAAGTGGGCGACCTGTGATCTACTCATTCAAATAAAAAGTTTGCACGTTTTGCCGCCGGGTATTGAGATGACTCTGTTTTCGCCAAGCGCCCTTTTTTGTCTCCAGAGAAATCACTGTATTTTATTGAGTTACTAAGCTTTATCATAAGATGGGTCTACTAAAAAGATACAGATATTAGTCCAGAAGCATTTAGACCTAACTTAAAGAAAACATGTGCATGTTTTGTAAGTATTAACCTGTCTTCGTGTCAACCGCCCATAGTCAGGGGTCAAGATCACGGGGTTTTGGAGTAGATTTTATTTGAGAGCCCACTCACCATTCACAGTAAAATTTGACATTGTACGTGCTTTTTTGATGATGGTGATTGTCAGTTTTGATTACGAAGCGCACTGCAGCCTAACGCCTAACTTCTAGACATCAGAGGATTCAAAACCTGTTCGTTAGGGGGCGGGAGGGTGGGAATGAGAAAATATTTTGTGATCCAAAACATAAGCCAAACAAACGCCTCTGCGATAACCCCACAAGCTGCTGGGAGGAGGAGGGGGAGGTAGAGACGGTTGTCCGAAAATGTTACATTTCCTCTTCCAGCGAACTGACGACTTGGGGAGGGGCCGAAGTCCTAGTCATACACAACATGACTTCTTAGGGTGGGGGTGGACATGGTTCTCATCCTCCCTCACCCCTCCCCCCCCCCCCCCTCAGAACCATCACTGCTTTCACGTGCGTCCCCCGAGATCAAGAGAGCTTTCCCCATCAGCAGCAGCTGTGTTTACCGAGCAATTACCGCATGGCGCTCTGCTCGAGCCACACACTCCATGCGCACATGTAGGCTCCATGTCTCGAATCTCCTGCTTATAGTTGACCTTTGAGGAACAATGCCGATAAACCTTGCAGCAGTAAATATAGTAGGAGCGGGGACAGTTAAATTTATATTTCATTCTATTCACTCGCGGGCTCCATAGCTACAATTTGCTTTCTCTTTTGTTTTGCCAACAAACACAAAATTATTACATCTGTAGGTTTAATATTCAATCTTCAGCGATAGAGCCCTGAATAAAGTAAAGCACAAATATCACGCGCAGTCTTGATAATAAGGCTCGAATTACAGCCCCGGTTTAGTCCTAACTCCTAATGGAGCCGACCAGCCCTAGCCTGCGGCCATACGACCAGTAAATGGGACTTTTGTTCGATCATTTCCGGTGCGCGGTTCAAGCATAAGAGGCGGGTCCCAATAAAATTATGATTGACGCTCAGGGCATCGAGCAACGCGAATTCGTCGAACTCGTAAGGGACGCGTTGCATGACCATGACGCCAGGCCTAACAGCCGCAGCTAGTAGGTTGCTACTCCGCTTAATTCAGTGCATAGGGGTCGATAATGGCGTCATGGCGGTCCTACGTGGATGCCAGGTCACGCCACGTGTCCAGTTTAAGACCTGACGTCTTGCTGCACGGCGGCCCAAGTTAAAAAAATAGACATGGCGTCTCAAATTTAATTCAAAACCATTCCCAAAATGCATGAAATGTGTGAGTACCTCTAAAATATTATGACACAAACATCAAAACATCGGTGGGGTGGGGTCGGGGGGGTTAAGAAACTTAGGCGAGAGGATTGAAAATGAGAAAACATTATGAGGGTTACAAAGTCTCAAAACACGACTCTCCCAGCGTGTTTTTTCTTGGAGGCGAAGGGGCTCGATCTCTCTAATTAACCCCCCCCCCGCCGATGCTAGCCCTGATAGGGCGAAGGCCTCCAATTTGCTGCTTTAGCGTCAGCGTCACGCATGTCCCATCTGACTGGGCATGAGGCTGCGTGGCGTGCTATGAGGTGCAGTTCAGCAGCATGAAGCATGCAGCATGCAGCATGCAGCATGCAGCATGCAGCAGGCAACAGGCAGCAGGCAGCAGGCAGCAGGCAGCAGGCAGCAGGC
>JAQIWG010001118.1:0-26473 GCA_034695025.1 Chamaedrilus cognettii
ACAACTGTGCTTAAAAGCAAACGAACAAAGTTGATAAATTGGTCAGTGGGCTCAAACTTTTGAGCAATACTGTATATGTTCAAAATGATTTGATTACTACAGGTCATGTAGGCACGTCGCGTTACATTCATGTAGTAGATAGCAGTTGCTGTATCCTAAGCGTTGACGTGAAGGTGTGGTGTGTTGTTTGATGCTAGAACGGACTGACTGCGCTGCACCTGGCGGCCAAGGAGGGTCACTCGCTTGTCGTCGTAGAACTACTCAAGCGTGGTGCCTTCATCGAGTCCGCCACCAAGGTACAGTGCGCCCCATCATTATGAATTATACAACACGGTACTTACTTGAACCACGCGAGTCGAAGCAATGTCGTACTGCTATTCGCTGTATAGATTTGTTGTATCGATATTTAGTGATATTGTTTAAAACAATTTTGGTCTTGAGACCACAAAAACTACAATACATTCCACGACCTTAATTCGGTTAGTTCGTTCAGGATCGAAGTCAAATATTTAGCTGTGTTTTGTCGTGGCCTATTAATTACTAAACGTTATCTCAAATCCGCTTTCTTTATGTAGTCTGTTGCACCTCTCCCGCACCTACGATTCAAGCAAACGATGTTTTTCCATCTCCGTTTGCATGACATATTCTTGGTGCGTTAAAAGTGCAATATACATACATACATACATACATACATCTTTATAGCGTAGGACCATCCGATATCCAGAGAGCGACACCGTTCCAGAGCAAGAGGTCTACACATTGTGGATTCGGAAACGAACAATGTGCTAACAGTTTGACATTTGTGTAGCAGTGTGTGTAGCACATTTGTGCGCTGACATTGCAGGCGTTGCGCACTGACATTGACAGCTATTGCTGCGTATAAACAAACCCTTCACATGCTTTTTGTAGCAAGAGGTTAAACGGAATAAAAGATCAACCATGAGAGGTCTAACGACTTGCTCAATTGGATCCGGGCAGCAAATGCGAGTGTCATGTGGGCCACTTTTAATAGCACAGCCGCTGCTCTGAGATGAACTATTGTTTTTGCTTACCAGAGCGGTGTATTCGTACCAATAGTTTTATTGTTATCATTAAACTCGGAGGTAAATTATTGTCTGCAGAAGGGCTACACGGCGCTGCACATAGCGGCCCTGGCAGGCCAGGAGGAAGTTGTCCATCTGCTGCTTGAGCACGGTGCCAAGATCAACGCCCAGTCACAGGTCTCTGGAACATTCTTCTTCACGCCTTGTACTTAGCCCTGACCCTGACGCTAACCCTAACCCTGACCCAGGAAGAAGTTGTATATCTGCTACTCGAGCACTGAGCTAAGATCAACGCGCAGTCACAGGTATCTAGAACATTCTTCTTCACGCTCTGACCCTAACCCTAACCCAGGAGGACTGTTGTCTGTCTTCTGCCCGAGCATAGAGCCAAGATCACAGGTAGGCCCCTAGAACATTCTTCTTCACGCCCGAACGCGCTGCGTTTTTCTGCACGTGAATCATTTATTTATGGAGGCATTGTATGAATAAGGATAGAAATAATTCTGTCATTGATTAGACCAGCTCTCTCACGCACTCAACGCAGGCAATAAACATTGAAGCAGTGAGAGGGGAGGGGGGGAGGCAGGGGGACCAGTTTCGTCCCTATATAATTTTTGGCGATCCTTTCGATCACGGCCTAGCGTGGTGGAATTTCACCTGTATTCGAGACGCATACGAACTTAAACTTAACTCCTAGACTCTAGATAGCGAATGGCACACAAATTTTTTTCATATTGGGCCGTGATATAGGATCGCCTAGTTTTTGTTAGGTAGAGTACAAGCAGGTTTGAAGGCAATATCTCTTTCTGTCAGTCTGGCTCTTAAATGAATCTTTGTCGAAAAATATAAATTTTCCCCTGATTAAATTAGAAAGCATTTAACTTAGCATTCATTATTTATTCCGGAACTCTGTTCTTCTTGATTGTGCAATACAATTTTAATTTTATTATCTCTTATTTTATAAATCGTGCCGACTCCACCATTTCTAAACAGTCCCATGCCTCTGTTATTTCTCACTGTCTGCCTACTCTTCAACGTAGGACAATAAATAACATAACGAGGCATGCATTGAGGAATGCAGGCAATTTAAAGAAAGATTAAACGTATTTAGAAAAATTTATTTAATTTTTGACATGCGTGCAAATTTATGAAATGCTGACATGGCTTTATTATCTGATTAGGTGGCAGGATGATCATTTTCTAGTGTCGAATGTGTACTTTCATAGGTGAAGAAAAATGATGAATAAGGCTTTAAAATAGCGCCATCTTGCTAATGTATTTTAACTAAAGTATCCAACTAGGGGTTGCAAAGTCCCAAAATTGAAAAGCCGCAGAGACGCAATGTCGCAAAGCCGCAAAAAGCATTTTAACTGAGATATCCAACTAGGGGTTAACTGACTGGATAACCAACAAACTATAAACTCAATCTTCCTAGCAGTTTTAAAGAAATATCACCTAATATGGGTCCTCTTTTCTGTTTTTTCCCTTTGCAATGGATTCATGCCCTAGTTTATTCAGCATCAGACTGGGTTCACGCCCCTGTTCGTTGTGTGTTAGACTGGGTTCATGCCCCTGTTTGTTTTACTATTGACTTGGTTCACGCCCCTGTTTATTCTGCTTTAGACTGGGTTTTACGCCCCCATTTATTTTGCTTTAGACTGGTTTCAGGCCCCTGTTCTTTCTGTTTTAGACTGGTTTCACGCCCCTGTTCTTTCTGCGTTAGACTGGTTTCACGCCCCTGTACATGTCGGCACAAGAGAATCACCCGGACGTCGTACGTTGTCTGCTCGAGAACTACGCTGACCACACCATCGCCACCGAGGTCAGACATTAAATAATCAATCTACCACAATTTTTGAATGAGAAATAATAATATTTACTTTAACTTCTTCTTTTGTCCATGATGGAACCACTACCATGACAATTAATTAAGAACTGGATTATGTTTTCGTATCTAGAATAATTTCACTACCACGATAATTTTAATAGGAAATTGATGGTAATTGTTTGTATCCAGGATGGATCGACTATTCACAATAATTGACTGGGAAATAGTGTGACGACATTTTCTCGTATTTGCTAGCATAGTAATTGATCAAAACAATTAGATATTTTTCTGTATCCAGGATGAGTCCACTACCATAGTAATTGACCAAAGCGGTTTGATATTTTCATATACAGAGTGAGTCAAAAAAAATTAATCCCCTAGCGATATAGCGATAACTCAGTCAAAAATAAAAAAATTGATTGAATATTTGTAGAGATTGGAGAGGAGATAATTTGCAACAAGACTGCCAAATTTCATGTGGAAATATTGTTTAGTTCAAAAGTGAGGACTGTTTTAGAAAAAAAGTTTTAAAATCAAGTTAATCAGCGCTTTAGAGCTCGCTTAGCCTGGTTATTTCGCCTGTAGCTGGCCTGCACCTGTTTTAGCCTACAGTCCATTTAAGAATAGACTAATGGAAGTGTCTTGGCCTTCAGATATGCCCTTAGAGCGTTTTCAGTCCCATTGTTCTCCTGCACAAGATTGGTCATTTTAAATGTGTCCAACTTGTTGCGTTAACAAAATCACGCTTTCAGAGCTTGAGCCGCAATGAAGTGCAGCTCATGAACATGGTCTACTAGGCCATCGATGTCTCAAGCACAGGACGTCATGAATATGCATTCTAGCACAAGTACAAGGATTAGTTATCAGGAAAATCAGGACAAAAACATTTGAATGAGCTTAATTTTACCGCATCCATTATTATTTTGACTTAATTACGCTCGTTAAATCCATTTTTTTAACTTTCTGCGCAAATATTCATAAATTTTGAACTGAAGTATATTTTCAAATAAAATTTGGTGGTCTTGTTGCAAATTATCTCAGCTAGAATCCCTGCAAAGATGAAACAAAAATATGAACGTTTGAGCAAGCGATGTGATTTATAGCGATTTTTCTAGGGGATTATTATTTTTTGACTCACTCTGTATATAGAATGAGTCCACTGCTATAATAATTGACTAAGAAATAAATTTATAAAAAAACTTAAAATTTATTTAATAAGTTTAATATTATTTAAGCGAGGCGCTGTGGTGTAGTGGTTAAGGCGTCGGAACTTCGAGTCCAGAGACCAGGGTTCAAGTCCCTGCGCCGGCAACTATAAAATCATGCGTTACAGGCCCTTCTGTAAGTCTGTTAAACACACAAGTGTCGCTAGCTGAAACCCCGTGCCAGATGATTATTTATTTGGTTGGCGTCAGGAAGGGCATCTGGCCATTAAGACCCAGGTCCAGCAGTCCTGATCAGGACTGCTGGGCATCTTAATATGAGTGAATACATGGACATCAAGGTAATAGACATCAAAATAGGCACTTAGTCTTTTAGTAGTTTCTTACGTTCAGTGTTCACAATGGATCTACTATTGTATGATTAAACAAGAAATATGACACTTTTTTGTACCCAGGACGGGTACACGCCGCTAGCCGTCGCTCTTCAGCTCGGCCACGACGAGGTGGTCGGCCTGCTCATGGACTCTGACACGGGGGGGCGGGGCATGGGGTCGGGGGCGCTGGGGTCAGGGGGGGTCAACCGGCAGGGGGTGCGGCTCCCCGCGCTGCACGGTGCGGCCAAGAAGGACGACGTGACCGCGGCGACTACTCTGTTGAGGAATGCTGCCAATGCTGACGACTCTAACAAGGCAGGACACATTCTATACATTGTTATATTTATGGTACAGTATTTTCTTCATGCATTTGTGTTTTTTTACAGCGTAGACGAACTGAAAAAACTAACCTCCTTTTTGTCGTCTAATCCGTTAATGTTTATGCTTTCACAAGGTTTAGACGCTTGTGCTCCGATGAGAACTGCTGGAGCTGGATATAAAAATCCACTAGGACTGGCTGATTGCTCTTCCTGACGCCTACCAAATAAACAATTATCTGGAACGGGGCTAGCAGCTAGCTATACTTGCATGTTTACACGTGTGTGTTATACACCACAGCGAGGCGTTGTGGCGTAGTGGTTAAGGCATAGGAATATAATTCCGGAGGATTGGGTTTGAGTCCAGGTGCCGGCAACTATGAAGCCATGCGTTACAGGCCCTTCAGCGGGGCTGTTAGCACACAAGTGTCTCTAGCTGATAATCATCGTCCAGGGTAATCTATTTTCTGGTTAACGATAAGAAGGGCGTCTGGTTATAAAAATCTGCTCCAATATGTGTATTTTACACTATTTAGATTTTCATTTATTTCACTGGCCGGCATTGCTGTCGCAGTAGCGCCCTTGCTGCATCTTAAATAATAACACCATAGTAGTGTTACGTAGACTGCTAGGCCTATTTACTAGTGAATGTATACTTGAATTTATACTTGAATGTATACTTGAATTTATACTTGAATGTATACTTGAATTTATACTTGAATGCATACTTGAATTTATACTTGAATTTATACTTGAATGTATACTTGAATTTATACTTGAATTTATACTTGAATTCATACTTGAATTCAAATTTTTTATATTGCGTCTATAATTATTCCTTGGAACCACTATTAGAATCACATGGGAATAATCTGGAATCTTGTTATGTTACTATGGGCTGGTTTCTCCGACACGGATTTATTTTTATGGTGGTTCAGGATTTAGCCAATGCAAAAAAGGTGGGCTAAATCCTGAACCACCATTAAATCCGTGTCGGAGAAGCCAACCCCCATGTGTATTATGGGAAATGAATATTGTTGAAAAATTTCAGCATTCTATTGTACAATTATTTAGAATCGATACATAGAGACGTTGTAAATACGAGCTCATTACTAGCGATATTGATTTTACTGTTTGCAGGCAATCGGGAACTTGGTGAACGACATCACAAAGGTTTGCGCTGACAGATGTTGTTAATAATTTAACGTTTCATCGATTGGCTGGTGGCAGGTTGCATTTAGGCCGCCGCTAGAATTGAATATGGTGAAATAAATCGATGAGTTGGAACTCGGTTTTTAATTTGCATAATACTTTCACGAATGTGGCTCGCGTGCTGATTTAAATCTATTTATAGAATACTATATAAACTAGATAGAAAACTATTTTAATTTGTAGCATGAATATACGCGTTTGCTCTCTATGGGATAAGTTAGTATGCAGGCACGCAAATTTATATGCCATAGATATGCCATGTATGCCATGTGGTAGAACAGTGAAAAAGAGGAAGGTATTGATTTTTAACAGCTGGTTTAACCAACACGGATTTAATGGTGGTTCAAGATTTAGCCCATTCTTTTGTATGGGCTAAATCGTGAACCACCATTTAATCCGTGTTGGAAAAACGAGCCCTTAGCGTGTCTAGCCTATCAATGATTATGCAGTTTCTGCAGGTTTAAAAAAAGCAGACCAAAGATATTTCTACCAGGATTCAAGAATTTACCATGCACTTATGTCATGAATGCTTGTATCAGTGTGAGTGCGTGTGAGTGCAATATGCATGTGAGTGCAGTATGCGTGTAAGTGCAGTATGTGTGTGAGTGCAGTATGCGTGTGAGTGCAGCATGCGTGTGAGTGCAGCATGCGTGTGAGTGCAGCATGCGTGTGAGTGCAGCATGCGTGTGAGTGCAGTATGGTTGTGAGTGCAGTATGCATGTGAGTGCAGTATGCATACATTATGCATACATTATGCATACATGAGTGCAGTATGTGGGCCAGCAGTATGCGTGTGAGATCAATATGCAGGCGGCAGTATTCGTGCAAGGACAACGTGTAAGGATGCGTGTGAGTACGGTATGCAGCCAGTGTGTGTTGTGCTGAGAGGGTTCACCGCGCTGCATATCGCTACGCACTATGGCAGTATGCATGCGGGTGCAGTATGCGTGTGAGTGCAGTATGCCTATAAGTGCAGTATGCGCATGGATGCAGTATGCAGCCAGCAGTATGCAGCCAGAAGTATGAGGCCACGCCTGTGTGTGTGGTGTAGGGTGGTTTCACTGCGCTACACATCGCCGCCCACTACGGCAGCGTGCGAGTCGCGCGACTCCTCATCGACAGCGGCGCAGACGTCGACTTCAAAGCGAGGGTGCGTTGCGTTGTGGGCCCACGAGTAAACAATTTGAGAAATTTGCACCAGGACAGGTTAGGGAGATACATGATATTATCTTTATAACAGTAGACTATGCACTATGATCATTGTATGAATATGGCCGGATTTTTTGTTTAGAAAATTGCCTCATATGCCTATCGTATAGCCTATCCTATATATATATATAGCTTGTGCTATCCAATTCCTTTCCTTGCCGTCATCCGTAGATCTAATGGTCGTGGTTTGGTGCAGAACTCGATCACCCCACTGCACGTCGCGAGCAAGTGGGGACGCGGCAACGTCGTCGAGCTTCTCGTCAACAACGGAGCCAACATCGACTGCGCCACTAGGGTGGGCAAACGACTGAACCCCCCCCCTCAAAGCCAAAAAATCTGTGAACGGGCTATAAAAAGTTGTGTGCTCACTGTTTTTAGCCTTGAGCAATTTTTTATGCTCTCTCTTGAATTTTTTTTACACGTAAATATGACAAAATTTATGTGCTATTTATATGAGAAGAATGAATTCTTGATGAATATTGACTTAAGTTTGACCATTCTATTGCAATAGCGCTATGAAAACTGAAGAAAGATTGAAAGTAATGTATGATTTTAAAAATTACCGTTTGCTTCATCTGTGCTGTCCCACAATATAATAGTCGACGGCTCAAATTTTAGTGCACGCCGTTCAATTTTTTGTGCGCGGCGCCTCTGGGATCTGTGCTCAGCCGCACACGCATTGTCCAAACATGCATTGAGCCAGTATGCATTATGTAAGTTAGAATTGCATGACTGCGCATTACACGAATGCGCATTACATGAATGCGTATTAGTTAAGTGCGCATTGCGCAAGTATGCATTGCATGAGTACACATTACATGAGTACACATTACGTGAGTACACATTATGTGAGTACACATTACGTGAGTACACATTGCGTGAGTACACATTGTGTGATTACACAACCTATAGATTGCGCGCATGTTATTTGATTGTGTGTTGTTCGCAGGACGAGCTGACTCCGCTGCACTGCGCAGCGCGCAGCGGTCACGACGCGGCGCTCACCACCTTGCTGGAGCACGGAGCCCTCGTGACGGCCAAGACGAGGAATAGCCTCGCGCCGCTCCACATGGCCGCCCAAGGGGACCACGTGGAGGTGTCGCGCCTCCTGCTGCAGCGGGGGGCGCCCATCGAGGACGTCACCATCGTACGCGGTCTTCTTCGCTTCTTTTTCTTTTTCTGTCGAGAGATAAGTCGCTTGTTGATGAAAAATGTGGTAAATGTGTGACAAAAAGTTATAAAAGTGTGGTAAAAAGCATGGTGAAAGTGTGGTATAAGTGTGGTAAATGCACGATAAATGTGTAGTAAAAGTGTGGCCAAAGTGTAGTGAACATGTGTTGAAGTGTGGCAATAGTGCGATAAAAGTGTGATAAAAGTGATTAAAGTGTTGCTAACGTATGATGAAAGTTTAATAGGAGTGTGGTAAAAGTGTACTAAAGTGTGGTAAAAGTGCGGTAAAACTGTGATAAAAGCATGATAAAAGCGGTAAAAGTGAATTTCTGGATGCTTATGTCAATCAGTTGCAATAATAATAATAATTGTTATTTTTCTGTAGCAATGAATTTAGCAAATTAAGAAACCCACACAGTTTTCGTGTATTTCATGTATTTCATGGATCGAGGCGCTGTGGTGTAGTGGTTGAGGCGTCGGACTGAGAGTCCAGAGGACCAGGGTTCAAGTCCTCGCGCCGGAAACTACGGAACCATGCATTACAGGCCCTTCAGCAAGGCTGCTAAACGCATAAGTGTTGCTAGCTGCTAACCCCGTGCCAGTAATTAGTAATTAGTTATTTGGTTGGCGTCAAGAAGGGCATCCGGCCGTATAAACCCAGCTCAAGCAGTCCTGATCAGGGCTCAAACGTCTAAAGCGGTGTGAAAACATGGACATTTACTGATTAGATGATAGAAAGGAGGTTAGTTAGTTTTGGTATCTCTGCTGCTTTTGTGTATTTGCTCAGTTCATTTGATGATGTGAACAGGATTACCTGACTCCGTTACACGTAACGGCACACTGCGGTAACGTGAAAGTGTGCAAGCTGCTGCTCGACAACAAGTGTGACATCGACGCTAGGGCTCTGGTGGGCTAAAGCTCTTGTTAAATTACTATTATGATAGCGAGGCGATGTGGTGTAGTGGTTAATGCGTCGGACTGAGAGTCCAGAGGACCCGGGTTCAAGTCTCCACGCCGCAACTATGAAACCATGACGTTACCGACCCTTCAGCAAGGCTGTTACACACACAAGTGTCGCTAGCTGATAATCATCGTCCAGAATAATTTGTTTTTCTGGTTGGCGACAGAAAGGGCATCTGGACTCAAAAACCATAAACGTCTAACCTGTTTTAGCATGGCATTGCACGCCAGCCTGCAACGCATTAGAATGAACGTTAAAAACGATGATCATTATATTATTATATTTGAAATTATGAAATTTTTGGTTTTCAAGCATAATATTCAATATAATTGATAATGCTGAATGCTAATTTCACGGCTAATTTTGCAGCTAAAAAATGAGTCTTAGCGAAGCGTTGAATATTCGAATAGGCCATTATTACAATAATGTATAATAATTAACTCGAAGCGATTTTGATGATTTTAACACTCGACGAAATTTCTGAGTTTTTATGGATGATTTGATAATTAAGAATCCTGGTTCACAAAAATTGTAGTTGCTAGCTGCTAGAATTTAATTTATTCTTGCATTGTTTGCGCTTCAGAACGGTTTCACATCGCTGCACGTTGCGTGCAAAAAGAACCGAATACCGATAATTGAACTGCTGCTGCGATATCGTGCAACTCTGGAAGCAACGACCGAGGTAATATATAGTGTAAAATTGACACATTGTCTGCTAATTGCTCGACCTCAATGCGATTTAAGTGCGATTTAAGTGCAATTTAATTTTGTTGTCCAAATTATCCAATGGAAATCTATCAGAGAATTGTATCAAATAGTTTGATTGGGTAGTTTGGACCACAAAACTAAATCAAACTTAAATCGAGGTCGAGCAACCAGCAGTAAGTCTTTGAATGTTAATTTTGATTTGTGAATGGCATGAATCATATAGTTTGTACTTATGATCTTCCATTGACATTGGCAATATTTGACAAAATATAAATAAAATTGTAGTGTAACTATATTTATTTTATAAATTATAGAATACATTTGTTTTTTTTTGTATGCTTTGACCTCAACTATTAGCTTAAACCCGGGCAGTAGCTTGGTTCACTGCTTTGAAAGCTTGATTTACATTTCGCTTTCCCATGTCATAACTGTTGTTACCCGTTGACAACACTGTTGCTAAATTCATCACCCTTACTAAAATGGTAGGCTATTCTCTATCTTGGCGACATACTCAATCCTACAACCCCTGAGGGGGGGTGTTTCGATAATTTTCCAGGGGTTGTGTTGATGATTTTGAGGGAGGGTGTTTACCCCCTGAGGGAGTTATTGTAGAAAGCACTGGGGGAGGTAAGGATCGGTTGGGCTCGTTGCAGCAATGGGTGTTTAAAAGCTTGTTGATCATCGGAGAATAAAAATGTTGGTGCCGGGCGAGTCGTAAAAGGAGACTAAAGAAAGGGGAGCGGTTCTGTGCCGGGTCCCTTGCGCAGAACCGGACTGTATATACATGTAGTCTTTGTGCTACACAAGGCCCCTAAACTACAAAAATCAAACATGTTGGTCCGACCTCCATTTTTTCCCCCGTCATGCTGTCCCCGTTGCTCCCCGTGGGGTCAGAGACTTGAGTTCTTGTTTTCGTGGCTGCAAATTGCCTACCACTGCTTGAGCGAGGAATACGGCCACGAAACCGTATTTGCGTGTGCGTGCGTCAAAGAATAAAAATCATTGTTTTATCAAAGCAACATGTATTCTATCATGACTTTAGTCTTCACAGCTGGATGTTTATGATAGCGTCCACGTTTGTATTGTTGTGCGGTTTGGTACCGGTAATTAGCCTGCTTGTTGGATAAATTCAGATGTGTCTACGCCTCGGACGAGCAGATGGTGTACTGGTACAGTAATACATGGTGTACCCTTACTCTAAGTCGCACTATGTGTCCAGACGGGCATGACGCCGCTGCACGTCGCGTCATTCCTCGGTCACCGCGACATCGTAGAGCTACTGCTGCGCGAGGGCGCCGACCCCAACAAGCAGACGGCGAGGGGCGAGACTGCGCTCCACCTGGCGACGCGCGGCGACCAGCGTGACGTCATGGAGACCCTCCTCAACAATGGTGCAGAAGTGGACGCCAAGGCCAAGGTAACCAACTAACATAATTTTCCATGAAAGCGTGATTTACTGTGGCGAGCTAACGTCATGATGCAATCATGATTGCTGCAGCCACAAGCATTTTTTTCATTGCGGGGGCAGCGAACGCCGGACCCCACAAGGAAGCGCACTCGGGGTAGGTCAGACGACGTGGGCGGAGGAGCTAAAGAGGGACCTGGGAGGACGAGCTTGGCGGAGGGCTAGGGTATGGCGATGGAACGAGCCGTTGCTGTTCAATTGAATGAGAAGGAGAGGAGGATTATAGGGAAGAACAAAGACGACATCATTGTGGATGTTAAGGGAGAAGAGGAAGAAGCGAAACAGAAACAAAAACGAGAATATGAATCTGTCATATTCTCGTTATTATTTAGTAAGAAGAAGGAATTTATATTTATTTCGATCTTTATTGCTCTAATAACACAAATTAAATATGGTTCCATGATAGGCAAAAATACAAAGCAACTAGGTTAAACAAAGGGAGATTACTCTCTGAAAAGGCTTATGCGTATGTCTGACTCATTGTTAGTTGTTAAAGGAAACGTTGTGTGTGCGTTGCAGGAGGGCCAGACCGCGCTGCACATCGCCGCGCGCCAGGGCCACGTGCCCAACGTGGAGCTGCTGCTGGAACACGGCGCCTCGCCCAACGCGGCCACCAAGGACCTCTACACACCTCTCCACATCGCCGCCAGGGAGGGACACCTCGACCTCGCCCGGGTCCTGCTCGAACACGGGGCCAAGCAAAACCTCACCACTAAGGCAAGCCCCTCCTCGCTGTTATAATAATAAATATTGGGTTTAGAGTCCGTTTCGGCATCATAGTTATTAGTGACGTTATTGGCCTAATGAACGTCATTGGCGGTTACGGCGGAACATAGTTGAACGATGCTGCAACAAATTTTTAATGTGCCGTGTACAAAAGAGTGTTCATGCGCTCCATGCCATTAATAGCTAACGATGACGTCATGCTGTTCACAGTTCTAAGGTCTCTCTCTTCACTCTTCAGTGCTCTGCCACACGGCAGGTCTTTGGTGTCCAAACCTTTCACCCTATCCGATCTTCAGCCCTTCTCTTCATATCCGCATACGATTCCTTCTCTAGCAGGTCGTCTATCATTCCGATACGTGGCCTTCCTGGTCCTCTCTTGCCCTCCATTCTTCCCGCCATCACCTCTCTCAACAAACCCCAATTCTAGGGTAGTTATTGACAACACCGCGCTGTCCACTGAATTAATAGTTATCGATGACGTCATACTGTCCACACAATAAATGTCTGTCGATGAGGTCGTAGTTCCACAGAAGAAGTAATTATCAATGCGCTTCATGCAATGAATAGCTATCGATGACGTCATACTGTCCACAGAAGGATAATTATTATGACATCATGCTCTTCATGGAAAGGTAATTATTGATGACATCGTGCTGAAACACAGAAGTCCTCACAATCAACCACTATCGATGACGTCATGCCGTTCATAGAAGGGTAATGACTGATGATGTCCACGCAATATCTAGTTATCGATGACGTCACGCTGTCGTCCACAGAAGGGCTTCTCTCCGCTCCACATCGCCGCGAAGCACGGCCACCTGCCGATGACGAAGCTGCTGCTGGAGCGCGGCGGCGACCCCGACGTGAGGGGGCGCAACGAGCTCACGCCCCTCCACGTCGCCACCCATTACGGGCACGGGGAGGTGGCGCTACATCTGCTCGACAAGGGCGCCAACCCTGAATGTCAGGCCAAGGTAGACTAGCGTCCTGCCTGACTTGATCGTTTCGTTTTGTGGTCTTAGGATGGATTCTAAAGACGTTTCTTAACGCACGACTAAGCAAAGTTCTTACTAAGGAACGAAATTTAACGGCAGCCCTTTACTGCCATTTGAAAAAACTCGCAATAATATTTATCAGCAAAAAATGAAATTAAAATTTTCACAAGAAATGAGGTTTATTTGAATTCAGTTTCAACAGAAAGATATTTTACTCGAATTCTATGACGTCATCTTAAAATCAAATTCATCATCTTATATCAATTCAAATGGACTAAACAAAGAGTTATTTTGAATGGCAGTTAAGAGCTGCCGTGAAATTGTCTCCTAAGCTAAGGTAAAGGTAATGGTGGGAACAAAGGAAGGACTATAGAATCCACTCTTAGTGTTTTGTTTTCTTATTTATTTTTTATATATTTTTACAACTGAGTGCTAGAGAAGCTAAGTGTTGAGTGCTGAGGATTGCTCTATCTGATATTTTATTTTGATTTTGATTTTATTGTATTAATTTTTTTGGGAGGGAGGGGTTTTTACCATGTCAGGCCAACAGATAGGCTGTACAGGCTATGTGACCAAATAGTTTAGTTTTTTGTGTTATGATTTGTAATAATATTTTATGCTATTATTAGTGTTAATTTGTTAAGTTTTTGCTTGCTTTTTATAGTTTTTTTGCTGCTTTCGACAAAGATAGCGATAATTCTATTGGCACTGTCTGAATGAATAATGGTACAAGGTTGTGGTGCTTTCTAATTTTTTTCTCTTTCTCTTTTAGGCGCAGTACCCGTACTTTGATTTTTGCACATGCACTTTGTATTGCTTGATTTTGAGAATTTTAGAATTTAAAATTGTAATTTTTCTAGTGGTAAAATCTTATTCCGATGTGTAATGCATTTCAACTGCATTATGGGGTTTACATTTAGTCATTATTTCTTGTGTTTAGAACGGCTACACTCCTCTACATATTGCGGCAAAGAAGAATCTGTACGACATTGGGAAGGCTCTGCTCAAAAAAGGCGCAAAGCCAAATGCTCAGTCCAAGGTTTGCGCAACAATTTATTTTTTAACATTTCTATTTAAGTAGGCTATACTGTGTTTCAAAAATTTGACTTCTAGCCATCCGCGTTTGCCTTGAACCTGCTCAGATGTAATAAGTGGCAGCGATCTCTTGCATTTGTTAGATAATGTTTTCAACAGCAAGTCTACATGGGATGACGCCTTTGAAATCAGTGCAAGCAAACAAATAAAACTATGTTAAATGAGGTTTAGTTATGCTTCAATCAAACGTGGAGTTTGAGGCTGCTTCAGTTATACGCGAGGTCCTCCATAACTTCTTTAATTTCGAAACAAATTCTAAACTCTCTATAATGATGTCGTTTTACTAATTTTATATAGTAAATGCAATGGAACGCAAAATCTTTTGCACACAATGTCATAAGCAGGCATTTCTTGTCCCTCAGAACGGCTTCATGCCACTGCACCTGGCGACCAAGGAGGGGCACGTTCCCATGGTTACGCTGCTCGCGGACCGCGGCGCGGACGCCAACGGTCGCGCGAAGAATGGTCTCGCGCCAATGCACCTCGCCGCGCAGGAGGACCATGTCCCTGCAGCGGAGGTCCTCGTGGAGCACGGCGCGACCATCGACCCGCAGACCAAGGTAGACCAGGGGTCTGTGGACCAAGGTAGACCGTGGTTCTATGAACCAAGGTAGACCATCGGTCTGTGGACCAAGGGAGACCGTGGGTCCAGGGACCCGCGGTCTCTACGAAGAAGATAATGCTAGTGGTTTATGAAACAATGAGCACAGACCCTTTGACTACGATAGACCATTGGTTCACCAACAGTTTAAGACTATAGCTCTAGTTGAACTGAAGCAGCTCTCTTGTATGTAACTTAGATTTTAAAACATTCAAGTAACTGTTTGCTTCAAAGCGTAGCAAATTTTAGGGCATTTATCAGAATATTTAAATTTTTAAAATGCTGTTGTAAAAAAGTGTATTTTGCGGTTTTTCAGGCTGGGTATACACCGCTTCACACTGCTTGTCACTTCGGTATGATTTCAAAAAGTATTTCGACCATTTTAAACAAAATTCTTATGCCATTGCCAAAGGCAGGCATTGCTTTCTTAATTTTGTTAATTTTTGATAAATTTATATGTTCACTGGCCATTAATTATTATGATTAAACTGATTTATGAGGGTGGACAGAGTTGGGTTGTAGAGAGTTAATTTCAATAAGGATAAAGTTTTCCGCTTTTTGTAACATCCTATTTTCATGATGTAGCAAATACTGTAGCTGTTACTTCAATACTTTTTGATTTGGACTTTCGACACGGAATAAAGCATTTCCTTGTGTAATTTTTGTCTTTTTGTATTGTTTTTTGCTTCCAACGGTCATGTAAATTGCAAGTCGTCAACTTTACAAACATTGTAATCTTACGCCTGCATTGTTATTACGTTAACATTAAGTTAGCTTTCTTAAATCTTCATGTGAAGCATTATCACATAATGGTTACATTTACAGTACTAAGTACTAGCACTGTATACTAAACGACTATATACTATACGGTTTATCCAAAATATAATAGACTGAAATGCAATAAAAAAACTAAAAGAGACTCCCGATTGCCAATTGATAGTCTGAAACGTTGATAAAATGGCTGTGACATGCGAATGATGTTGACTTATGTGAATTGCACTCCTTTTGTCATTTTTGTTCAGGTCAGATAAACATGATTCAGTTCCTGTTGAGACACGGAGCTCAGGTCAATGCTCGCACCAAGGTCGGCCATATTCTCTCATTGCATAAATCCATGGATATAATCATTAACTAATAAAATAACGGATTTAGATTGAAAAACTCGATGACATAAATCCTCGGAATAATTTAATCAATGGTTAACTCACCACTGATTTATCTAAAAATATATCCTAGTTGGAAAAACCTAGGGTTAGTGGTTAAACACAGTTACATCAGAGCTTCGTTGTTTGTAGGCTGATCAGTGATTGCACGCCATTACGCCACAAGCTGTTTGCTTGCAGGCTGGCTACACTCCGTTACACCAGGCCGCCCAGCAGGGTCACGTGATGGCGGTGAACAACCTGCTCAAGAACAAGGCGGACCCAAACGCACAGACCGAGGTCTGACTGTGCTATTATCTGCAGCGAACTTTCACAGTACATATCATTATGATGTACAGATATTGTAGATACTTGTGCACTACTTGCAGCAGTGATGACTTACAGGTAGTCCATGTCTTGTAGCCTATCTCTTTATGGTAACCACTACATCACTGTAAGGCGCTGTGATGTAAGTGGTAAGGCATCGGACTGAGAAGTTCAAAGATCGGGGTTCAAGTCATTGCGCTGGCAACTATGAAACCATGCGTTTCAGGCCCTTCAGCAAAGCTGTTAAACATACAAGTGTCGCTAGCTGCTAACCGCATGCCAGATAATTTATTATTTGGTTGGCATCAGGAAAGGCATCCGACTGTAAACCCAGCTGCAACAGTCTTCGTTAGAGTGCAGGCGTCTGCACCCATGTGAAAACATGAATATTCATCAGAATGGATGACCAAAAATCCTTTCTCTCTTCTTTCATTTCTCCAACTTCTTTTCCTTTTTCAGATCTAGTTGTTATGTCTGAATGCAGGCGGGTCACACGCCGCTGTCGATAGCCGATCAGCTTGGCTACCTGTCGGTGGTGGAGGTGCTGGAGCCGGTCACGAGTGTCGTCGTGCCGCCCGAGCTCAAGAAGGCCAAGTACAAGCCGGTCAAACCGGAGAAAATGTGGGAGGCCTCTCTCACGGAGCCGGACAGAACCAGTCAGTCTCTCTCCCTCTATCTATTCGGACCCCCTGCAGATCAGGGAACAAAGAATTGGCTTACGGACCAGAGCTCCCTGGGCTAGTCATAAAAAGAGACTAAAGAAAGGGAGCGGTTGTGTGCAGGCTCCCTTGCACAGAACCGGACTGCATATAGTCTTTGAGGTACACACGGTCCCTAAACTACAAAAAAACACAAAAAACTATCTGTTCGGTTTAGTGGCCGCATTCCTCGCCCAAGCAGACCAAGTACAAGCCGGTCAAACCAGAGAAAATGTGGAAGGCCTCTCTCACTAAGCCGGACAGAACCAGTGAGTCCCACAGGAAACTGTGTGCCGTCGTCGTTCTTTGTTTACTTCTTCTGTGTTCATCGTTCTTTTTTGTTTTATGCGGATGTGTATAGTGGGGTGAGTTTTGGAAGAGTACGAAGAAAAAACACTGAATTCGAGTTTATATTTGATGAGTTTAGACCTTTTTTCGAGCAGCGTGTCTTTAAAAAATATGAAATATGACAACAGCTGATTCAAGAGCTGCTTCTTCTAGCTAAATACAAGCTGAAGAATTGATCCGCAGCCCAGAGCTCCCCCGGCAAGTCGTAAAAGGCGACTAAAGAAGGGGGAGCGACGTATGCGTGGCCCTTCGCGCAGAACCGGACTGTAAAGTCTAAATTAATACACACGGTCTTTAAATTCCACCAAAATCATCGATATATCGAGCAATATAGCATCGCAGTTATTTGTCTGGCATATTTCTGATTTTGCATGCTTGATTCTGCTCTTCAAATGAGTTGCTCAACTTTAGTGAGATTGCTTGCTTGCTGTGTGCGAAGGCGGCAGAAAGTCTCCGAGATCGTCACGATTGATGTCAGATGACTCTGACGTCAACCCAATGGACGGAGACTCGCGCGACTCCCTCCAACCTTGGCCCTGGTCCAGTGAGTTCATGCAATATAATTTTACTAATTACAATAATGAGCTTAGGTTTCGTTTCGGTGTCCGTAGACGTCACCGACGATCTCCCCTTGCCATAAGCAATCATCGATTCATGACCGGTAAAAATCCAGACGAGGGGGGACAGGAGAAGTAGCTGGAATATAAGAGGTCAGTCATTCCATGCGTCCATCCAGTGAAGGATTGATCTATGGTAGAAGAAGATGGGTTTCAAGCCAGAAGAAACATGACAACGTTGGACAACTAATTTAGCAGGGTTCTGTTAAGCCCTGATGAGACGCGTGTAGCGTTACGCATACGCCTTGTAGGGCAGGCGTAGCGCAGCTTTTCAGCCTTTTATACTGCATAGGCTTGTGCTGCCGTGCGTGGTTTTCATGTATAATGTCTGCTTGTTCTAAATTAGGTCTACAGTATGCATCTGATCATCATTTTTGGCGTATTGCGCCTGCTAAACTTAACGCTGATAATTTGTGCTTGATGTCCGTTTGAAATCATGTCTGCTGGTTCTAATACGACAGCGGAAGAAAGGTGAAGCCATCGGCTTCTGAACGAAAATATTATAAATATCTAATTTAACTCTTTCGGCTTTTCTACGCGCTAAATGGTATTGCTAAATTGATTCGATCTTTAATTTTTGTTATTTTTTGTATTATATGATTTCGATGGGCCTATCTCATTTTATATTACTTTCAATATCTCAAGTTAACCATAATTGTTCAATTAGCATAATAACTTCAGTTTAATTAGTAAGCTTGATATTTTGTTATAGGCATTAATCTGCAGATCCAGGTTACTTGTGAATAGCGATGCCGTTGGTTGGAGCCTGTTTAAGCAATCGTAAAATTTTGCCATTTCAGGCACTATGCAGTCTCGAGCTAGCGGATCGAAAAGTCCATTTAAGGTAGAGGAAATGTTTGTTTTGAAGCGATTTGTAGCTTGTAGTTTATGTGATTCTCAGTGTTCTAATGGAGTTATTGTAGTGGAGTAAATGATAAATAGGACAGCTCTTTGTTCTTTGTTCTATCATAATTAAAGCTTAATGCAATCGTATAGGCAGTAAGGTCACATTTATCATCTCAGTCTATTGAACTTCGAATACTGTAAAACATGAAATTTTCTTCTTAACTTCTGAGAGAAAAAGTCGCCAAGATAACGTGCAGCAAGAATTTCATGTTTTAGTGCAATTTATAAAAGCAAAATGCTTTTGCTGTTGAATGCTGTTGAATTATTTCCTGCAGCTAGCTTGTTATGCCCAGTATGACGGTGGAGACCTATTTGGCGACCGATCCTTTGAGCGAGAGTCGGGCTTGACGCCCGCCATGGAGCGGCGCGCCCTCGAGGACGAGCTGCGCTACATGAGAGAGCCCCCGGCCATGAGTCAGGGCGAAGAGTTCACCGACCGGCCGGCAGGGGGCGGCACAGCCCCCCACACCACAGCGCCCGTTCCCGCCGAACGTCGCAGGGCCCCCGTGGTGAGTCCATTATAATTTTTTATGGTTACAAGTCATTTTTTTGTTATGGGTTTATGGCCGTATGCCTGATTGACAGGGGCCTGTTTTTCAATGTCTCCGTAGTTTTAAGCGTATATTCAAGTCGAAGCCAGATTTGACATTTTTGATCTATTTGCCAACCGTCATGATGTCATCAGTTGACTTAAGGCATTGGACTGGAAATCCAGAGACCTGGGTTCAAGTCTCTGCACTGGCAACTATGAATCATTCATTACTAGCCCTTCAGCCAGGCTGTTAAACGCACAATTTTCACTCGCTGATAATCATTGTCCAGGGTTATTTATCATTCTGGCTGGCGACTGGTAGGGCATCCGGCTGTGAAAACAGCTCCACTCCACTTATGCATCTAACCTGTATTGACACGAACATGGCAAGCCTGTGAAGCATAGAGATGGACGTTAAAAATGATGATAATGATTATTATTGTTATAGAGCGTACATGATAGGACAGCGGAGACAATATTTAGATTTTGATATATTTTCTGTTTGCAGTCAGCGGACCAGTTGCCGGTGGGTTGTGACCTTTGTCAGCTTGAGGCTGCCGCTAGCCGCCAGGGAGCCCCCCCTGGCCCGGTGGGGAACCAGGTCGTCCCTAATTCTGGGTATGTCCTATTTCATTCGGCAGAATATCGGGGCCTGGATTCACGAATATTACTCGGATTGTCGTGACTCGTGATCTTAATTCAAAGTCTTGCAAAAACTTTTAGAACTTTATAAAGTTAGCCGATATTTGATCTTTAAACTAAATGCAACTCACATTTTTTAACTTAAAAACTCTTTATAGAACTTGAATTTTTCGCCAAATGTGATCATTTGGTTTGTGAGCGAAGGTGTTTAGTTCAAATTCCGATATGATTTTCTAAGATTTATTTAGAAAATTGGTAGAATTAAGATTTTCCTAAGACGCCATCATAAATCTAAGCTAGTATTATCTGAATTTATTATATTGGGCTAATTAGCGCGTAAGTTATTAATTATTCTTCACACATTTATTTAAGAATAATGTAGTTGATCATTGTTGGTGATTAATGTTCAACTATTCCTAAATTTTTTGTATATATTAATTTTAAAATATATGAAAATTTACTGCAATTATTTTAAACACTTCTCACCTTGCAGCCTGGAAGTGAGTTTTGTGACGGATGCCAAGGGGGGCGTGGGGCGCGGGTGCCCCCACTCCGGAATCAGGGTCGCGGTGCCCCCCAAGGGTGTTGACCAGCCGGTGAGGATCACCTGCCGCCTGGTGAGGGCTGACCAGATGAACCACCTCCCCACCCTCACTGACGGGGAGGCCTTTGCGAGTCGCATCGTCGAAATGGGACCTGTGGGGACCAAGTTTGAACGGTGAGAGGTCGTTCGCATATTATAATATTATATAACCCCAAAAAAGTTCATTTTTTATCCTACCCATCCAACCCTTATAACGCATTATAACGGCGGCCAGATCACCCCAACAATGTTATATATAACAATTTGCTGAAGTACCCAGCCCCAGAGCTTCAAAAAAATGGTCAAGAAATGCAAATTTTAAACAATATTTTTTCCAAGAGACAGTTTTTTGACAAATTTCAGTCACACTTTTTGAGGGCAATGTTGCATAACGTTTTTTGTCCCCTACCCACCCACCCCTTAGAACGGGTTATAACAAAATCCCTAGCCACCTACTCACTCTCAAGCGCTATATAATGGGAATGGATCTCTAATTGGATTCCTAAATGGATTTATGTTTAGTTTTCGATTTATTTAAGTTATGTCTTGTGTTTGCTGTTTTTATCCTTCATATTCATGTTGCTACTGATTAGCAGTAGCGTCCCGTGGGTCCAGCCAAAGGTTGGGCATAGCCGGAAAGTCGAGCCAGGCCGGCTAGGGTGCTGACAGAATTTTTTTCGTCAAGGTCGAGCCACTACTACTTAAAACAAGCTAGAGGGCCACTTCAACTTAGTGTTTGGTTTTTTCAATTAGTTTTTTTCAATTAGTGTTTCGTTTTTTTGCCGTCAGTAGCTTAAGTTTGGCCGATGAGAGTGGACCAAGATGAGAACGGTGAAGTTAAAATGACGAGTATGGTGTCATTGTAAGAGAGAACGGTATCGATCTGAGGTCTGAGGTATATTATCGAATAGGATTGAAGCCATTGGGGGAGGTGGTGAGAAGAAATCGATTGAACAATAATTTAAATCATTTAAAAATTGATTTTACTAGATGAGTTTCAAAGTTTCCAGTTGTCAAATTATTATTATGTGTACCTATTGCTTGTCTTTCTTTTTCACCACTTCTTTGTCCATTTTCTTGAAATGTGACGAATCATCCCGGGCGCGTCATAACAGGCGACTAAAGAAGGGGGAGCAGTTCTTTGGTTGACCCCAAAGCACTGAACCGGACTGTAATTTCTTTGAAACTAAACCACAGGTACCCGATGACGTCGTTGGACGCCGAAACGGACTCTAAATCCATTATTATTATCACACGCGGTCGATAAATCCGATAATCTATCGCGTGTGCCCGCTGCTGCCTGTCAGGCCGGTGCTGATCGAGGTACCACACTTTGCGTCGCTGCGCGGCAAGGAGCGTGAGACTACGACGCTGCTTAGCGAGGATGGAAGGAACTGGCGCGAACACGCGCCCCCCGGCGCGGGGGAGGGGGAGGCTGTTAGGGTCCTCCAGGCTCTCCTCGATGGTAGTCTTTTTTTTCTCTTCAGTGAACGTCCAATAAATTTTAAAACGCCTCCATAAACATTTGTTACTGTAAGTTGCTGTACCATATTGACATGAGATTAGTTTGACAATGGTCATGCTGAAACTCTGGCATCACGGATGAAATAGAGTTGAATATTTAATGTTTTATAGATGCGGACAAAGAGGATAAAGGGCTGTTCCGTTCTCAACGCGTTAATCGCATTGTGACGTCGGTGTTTCCCAAATACTTCGCTGTCATCAGTCGATTGTTGGAAGATCGTCAGAGTATCACTCCGCATGGAGGCGTAATCTCTTCCACCAACGTGCCTGGAGTGACGGCGGAGTTTCCGAGCGGAGCCGTGGAGAAGAACACTAAGCTTGGATTGCAGGTGTGTGTTGTTGTCAGATGAAATATGCTGTCTATTTGTCAGAAGTGCATAGTAACTAAGACGTCACGTGTAGTAGGATGTCGAGCCTTTTATGCGCTTCTGGAAGTAGAAGAAATGACGTTATGTGTACTTCTGGCAGTAGGCCTAGAGGACTGGTACTGTGGCGCACTTCTGGCAGTAGGCCTAGAGGACTGGGACTGTTGCGCACTTCTGGTAGTAGGCCTCGAGGACTGGTACTGTGGCGCACTTCTGGCAGTAAGCCTAGAGGACTGGTACTGTGGCGCACTTCTGGCAGTAGGCCTCGAGGACTGGTACTGTGGCGCACATTCTGGCAGTAGGCCTAGAGGACTGGTACTGTGGCGCACATTCTGGCAGTAGGCCTCGAGGACTGGTACTGTGGCGCACGTTCTGGCAGTAGGCCTAGAGGACTGGTACTGTGGCGCACTTCTGTCAGTAGGCCTAGAGGACTGGTACTGTGGCGCACTTCTGTCAGTAGGCCTAGAGGACTGGGACTGCTGCACACTTCTGGCAGTAGGCCTAGAGGACTGGTACTGTGGCGCACTTCTGGCAGTAAGCCCTCATTATGTTCGAAAAGATGACTGAGAGAAGTAATATTAGCCAATTGTACGCATTGTGAGATTTTTCTCTTTGGAATTTTTAATACCGCATGCTGATATATTAAGGTGGAAGGAATCGTTGGAAGAGGGGGGGGGAAGTAAACATGGAAGGAGGCGGTAGAGAGCGATATGAAGGAGCGATGCATGAATAGAGAGATGGCAAAGAATCGAGATAAACTGTTGTTATATGTGGGAGTCTCATCGTGGGAAACGTCCAACCTGTGTTGACACGGAAAAGTGGACGTAAAACGTAAGTGATGATGATGAATACGACGCTTTATAAATGAGAGCTACTGAAGTATGGTATTGTCATATTTTATTTTAACTTGTCGTTTAAGTCGTTTTTGTCGATAGTTCTTTAAATAATTTCAGAAAGCAACATCAAATGATTAATGATTGGAAGATTGTTAGGGCCTGTGCCATGTACACATTGTACAGATATTTATTATGACTGCCGCCCTGTTTTGACATTTTCATTATCAATTATCATTGACACATTTCGTTATCGAGATATAATTGAATGCAATATCTGCCATTCGACAACAGTTCTCTTTCGAGGTTTGCTTCATTTTTTTTCGTGGTGTATCTTTATACTAGCATCATCCATGATATAACAGATCTGATCTAAGAGCAGGGCCTTTGAATGCTCTGTCTTGCTATTTGCACCCATTGTTTATTCAATACAGATCAGTTAGCGTATACATGTATCTTTTCTGCTCTTAATTATTGAAGGATCGGCCAAATTATATTCACTGCTTCATTTACTCAAGATTTTTACATTTTCACACACACACATTTAACACCAGTTTGCTTTTAGTTAATACATTGAGCATCAGTTCAATATATAAATGCATCTACTTCCTTTGCTATTGATTTCATCTTACCATCAGCCAGAGTATATTTCGTTACTTGACGTTTTTCTGTTTATGTATTTCTATATAACTGACTCGTCACCTTTTTTTTTGTCTGTTCTGTTAATGTCCATGGTTTCACATGGGTTAGACGTTTTGCGCTCTGATGAGGACTGCTGAAGCTGAGATTTTATGACCGGATGCCCTTCCTGACGTCAGCCTAAATAAATAATTATCTGGCATGGTGGTTAGCAGCCAGCGACACTTGCGTGTTTGATTTCATAGTTGCCGGTATGGGGCCTTGAACCCTGGTCCTCTAGACTCGAAGTCCGACGCCTTAACCACTACACCACAGTGCCTCATCTTCTCAATCTCAATCTCAAAATAATACAAAAATATAAAATTAAACAACTCATCCCTTTCCACCATAGATCAATTCTTCACTGGACGATCACATGGAATGACTGACCCGACTGTTCTTCGCACATTTTCTCCTGCCCCCTCGTCTGGGTTTCCATCAGTTCATGAACCGATGGTTGCCTTTGACGAGGAAAGGTCCCCGATGACTTCCACGAACGCTGAAACGGACTTTAAAAACATTAGTATCATTATTTCGATACCTATGTAAATGTGGATGCTAATGTTATTAGAATCGAGAGTCATGGGGGAGTCTCATAGTGGAAACGTCCAATTAACCTGTGCTTGCATGGAAAAGTGGACGTAAAGCGTAAATGACGATGATGCTAATTATTATTATCTCAACATTTCGCTGTGTTTTCGCATCCAGGTTCAGCCTGTGTCGGACGCGCTGGTGAAGAAGCGCTTGGGTCCGCGCGTGTCCTTCAGTCCCATCGTGACCCTCGAGCCGCGCCGCCGCAGGTTCCACCAGCCGGTCAAGGTCACGATGCCCGCGCCGACCAAGTCCGCGCTGAAGAAGAAGGACAACTCCGTGCCAAACATCAGACTGCTCTGCAGCGTAGCGGGTTAGAAACGTAGCATGAGCCTTGGGCATAGTTTGGTCCTACCAGTTCTAAAGTACTGGTTAGCGCAGATGTTATGAAATTTGAATTAACAGTGAGTGTTAGCGTATGTTTAGTCCTGAAAAACTAATTGGTTAGAAACTAATTTCAGGCCGAGACACTTCTTTAATGACTGTTTGGTAATTGCTACCTACAGCCGTAAATAATGACCTTTACATCGTTTACATTTTGATCTACCACTTATCGTTTGCTACAGGCCTATTTATTTATTCTTCTTTTGTGTTCCGTAATCTATATTCTTGTGTGTGTGTACGTTTTCGGCTACTCGTATGAGTCAAATTCAGATATTGATAAAACATGCGCCATGTTACGCCTGCGCCTTCAAAAATAGGTGTAGTGCACCTGTTCAGTCTTTAAAATCTGCCTAGGCCTACGCTGCAATAGCCGATTCTCTTGCGTAGTGCTACTCTGCCCGTTTCAAATCAGAATTTGAGGCATTCTAATGGTCAATTTCTAGGCCTTCAAATTAGCTTAAATGTTAAAATATATTCGTTTTCAAAATCGTTTCTAACGACTATAAACTACTGGCAAATTATCCACAACTAAATGGTTGGTTAACGGCGGGTGACCTCCGACCTCTTAGAAATAAACAAAATTCAGATGTTTGAAAGTGTTAAACCCAGTAATATCCAGATATATAAAACCTAAAACCGAATAAAACTAATATAAATCTGACGCGTAATGTACAGAAAGATGATTTTTCCTTCAATGTTGATCGATGATGGTGAGAGACGTTGCTTTTGCATAAAAAATGGAGAGCATGTGGTTAATATGAGATGAAAGCAGATTGAAACTGAGATAATTGGTAAGCGGCTTTGCCTCTGTCAAATTTTTAAAGCTTTACCTCTGCTTCTTCAATTTAGTCAGTATTGTTACGATTCGGATGGATTCTGTTAGTTGTCGAATGTTGGCGCGCAGAGGAAGCGCCGGGGGAGGGTGGGGGGGTGCTGGAGGACATCACGGACTTCACCCCGCTCGACATTTCCAACGACACCGTCTCCTTCAATACACCGCTGTCTGCGAGGTGAGCCATCATTAGCCAATCAGAATAATCGCAGCCTTGTGCGTGTGTGTGTGCTAACGTAACTTCATTTTATTTGTTCTTTTTTATTTACTTATTCTAGAAGATTGACTCCAGATCACAATGGATCACATGTAAGTTTACATAGATTCACTTATATTGAATTATTAAAATTAATAGTGGTGTTCTAATTGTAATTTTTATTAGGCTTAGATTTGCTATGCATTTTACTGTTTAGTGTACTGTATTCTGTTCTGCTGCATACTCAACCTAAACTCGTATAATTTTAAATTGTTAATGTTATTGAATCCAATAAAACTCCAACAAAGACTCAACCTAGTGACTATTAAAAGTTCTGACATTGAAGCCTAAGATCCGTACCCACCATTGCGAGTTAACCTCGAGTTGACTCAATCGGCGGATTGAGTG
>JAQIWG010001119.1:0-26454 GCA_034695025.1 Chamaedrilus cognettii
TAAGTCGGCGATTAACACGAAAATGCGAAACGCGACGGTCGGCGATTTCGCCGTCGACCAATCCGGTAGCCACCGAATTTCTTTGGTTCCCCAAATTTCGACTGATTGCCAGAATCGAGCGCTCTACTGTCGTCGTTGCGCAGTCAGCGCTGCTGCATGCAGCGGCGACGACAGCAGAACTTCGAACTCTCGCAGCTGTAATATAACTTCATTCGCACAATAGGCGTACATTAATTATTAGTAGTTTATAATAAATAATTATTGTAAACAGACCCTTGCCAACGCAGTTCTCAGTGATCCGACACTTGATTAATGTTTCTTATGGTCTCATAAAAGCCTGTTGTTTCTGTTCTATCATTTACGAACAAAAATGCATACACAGATGGTGCTGTTAGGTAGACATTCGGGTTTTAGTGTCGGCACTCGGCCGCTCAAAATGTAATATAAACAAAATGTAAACAAAATTATCGGACGCCATCTTTTATTTTGCAAAGTATGGAAAACTGGCCACTACATTTGCGATGTAAAATAATGCTTATGATCAGATTTAGAAGAGCCCCCTTCCCCTCGGAGTCAATAATGTAGAAAATGACGTATTTAGGACCATGCGCTATTTGAAAAATGTGGTGCTCCTTTCATCGAATTTTTTGGTCTGAAATGTGCTTTTTGAGGGGGCATTTTATTTCTAGAAGTGCTTTATTTTATTTTAAAAGTGTTTTTTTTTAAAGTGAGTGGCAACACTGGCGAGGAGGATTGGGAATTGGCATCGCTGCAGCTGCAGAGCAGGGATGCCATTGCTGGATCCATAAATCTAGGGATTTAGGGATATATTGCTTTTAGAGATCAAATTTTAAAGAAATACCCAGACATTTTTTATGACGTATTTTCATTGACATAAGAATAAATAGGTATCTTATATTGAATAATGCAGCGTCAGACCAATGAAGGTGATGTTACAAAATGTAAACACAATTTAAATGACATTTCTGGTGACCTACTGACCTTGGTCCCGCGGGACAAGCCTTGGCCTAGATCAGTGGCCTAGATAGATCTGTGGCCTTGAAAGGTCAGCTCCTTCGTTTCAGAGATTTCAGTAACACCCCTTGCGCATTTTATGATGGGAGCTGCTGGGTTGACTGAAATTGCAATCCGGGTGCTTTTTGCGGCCGAGATACCTAGAATCTAAGTATATTCCATTTGGTTTGATGGTGTGACTGGCGAGGATTGGTGCGCAGTGAAGCGTGACGGCGTGCACAGCGCTGCACCCAAAGCCCCTCACTACAGGCTGTACAATGACGGACGTATAGGGATGAAGGGGGGGTGCTTGACCCGCGGGTCAAACCAATTACCAACCGTCGATAATTGATTGACAAGGTCATGGCCAGCAAGCATCCAATCACAATAATTAACAACTATTACCCATAATTAAAATCAACTTCCGTTTGCGCTACAAAATCCTTCTTTTTAACGGCAGAGTCAAGCAGTATATGCGCGTGTTCATACTGAACTTGAATGTATGAAGTTTATACGTACAGTACCAGTATAATCTAGTTACTTGAATGTAGCGTTGTGTAAAGTTAGAGGGAGCACATATTGTAAAGTAAGAGGGAGCACATATTGTAAAGTAAGAGGGAGCACATATTGTAAAGTAAGAGCGAGCAGATACACATGGATTGTTGACGCGTTTAAAATAAAATTGCATAGTTCGGGTAACTTTGTTGCGTTGATTTTATGTCGCGAAAGTAGTAACGGTAGTAAGGTCAGGATAGGAGGGAGAATAGACGCGTTAAGGTCAAATGGCTGAGATCAGCGATCAGAATAAACAAGAGTTATATTTATTTAACAATGAAACTAAACAAGCACGTAATAGCTTCTATTCTGCCTCGTCGCAATCACACAACAACCATCATGGGCTAAGAAATGTAAAAAAAAGAGTAAAGCCAGAGGGAGCAGAATACTTGTAGCTTCTGCAAATACAGACCTAGATTTTTTGTGGCGCACTTATTTTGACATCCATGGGTAGCCTAGTGGGCTACGTAGCATCGACAGCGTAGTATAGAACTATAAACAGTATAGGCAACAATAGACCGACGCGGAATAACTGCATAAACGTTACGTTGAAGCAGATTTCCTACAGTAGAGACGGAATGATTTTGTCTCCCTTGTGAATGATTGCTTTCAAAAGTTATATTCACAACAGCGAGTCCAACTGATAAAATATTTGGTAAGCCATGCGTAAACGATAGAAATGACTATGCAATAAAATTGGAAGCACGTTTAGTGATGCAATATTGCAGACTTAAAAGTCACTAAGTTGAATCAATATCAGGCTACTAAACATTAACCAATATAGCTTGATACAAATACATAAAAGATCATAATTTTATAAACTGATTACTGCCAGATCGCAGAATATCATTCAAATCACTCCACAGTTAAAATAATTGTTGCACCCAAAGTATTCTGCGTCGCAGTATAAGGCAACATTCATTTAAGTCACTTTACATGTAGATATCATAGCTACATTTAGGTTAAGCTTAAGGATGATATCGACAGTAAGCTTAGTATAAAAACAGCCAGTCAGCCACATAGCAGTGATCATCACTCACAGATTTGTGAAAAGGTGCCTTCATCATGCAAATTAGGCTAACAAATGTGGCCCACAAATCAGATCAAGAAACCAACATAAAGTGTTACGCTAGAAGGAACAATTGACAACCGATTTCATCACCAAAGAAGGGCTAGAGCTGCATAAATTAAATTGTACAAAAAAGGTTACTTGTACGTGCTTGCCATGGTATTAAAAAATAGATGTCATGAAATGTTTACTTGGTGCAATTAAGATTTATATCCTTAAATTTAAAGAAAAATATTTGCCTGCACAGAATTTCAATTTGTGCCAATATTAAATCAGTTACAAGTATAAGAGAGGACTCGATACCACTATTTTTAAAACTAGTTACGTCATTTAGCAAATCCAAGCATTTAAGCAATCAGAAATCCTCACGATTTGTGAGGCGAGGCTCAATATAAAAACTGACAGAAAATTACTCAATTAGCTAGTTAAAAAGCATCATGCAGTAACACGTAGAGGAAGTATAGTACTTAAAAATAGCTACAAGTAATCGTATCATGATTCTATTAAACGTACGATATTAATATCATCTATATCATATGATATAGATGATACGAATATCGTGTATATCATTTAATCATCATCACCTGATGATATAAATCAAAACTGTGATTAAAGAAAACACACGACGTCGCACACTAAACTGTTTTTAGATTCACGATGATTACGCCTACGGAGTACACAAAGTGCAGCTTTGCATCGAGTCTCAGAATACAGAGATATATGCACATAGGCTAGTTGATATATTTGATATTCTGCATTATCCGATAAGAACATTTATCCAATAACGTAAGCATCTAGTACGACATCAACACAAACACACATCACAAACATTTGAACACAATTCCGACGCATCAACAACTCTACATCATTGCACAGCAAACTGCTCACAAATTTGCTTCAAAAACTTGAACTTAAACGGTGGGCGAAAAGTTTTGACCTTACACTTTTCACAAGATCAATGCATATCCAGATGTAAAGAGGTCTAAAGTAAGGCATAAAGAGGGCACGTTACGTTGAGCATCACAGACATTGGGGTGCCCCATATTACTTGAATATTACTTGCAGCAATTTGATAAAAATAGAATAACACTTGTAAGACTACATGATGAAATATGTCAGTGAGAGGTAACATAATTTATTGGCTCCCCGTGTAGCAGGCGGTAAAAGCATCTGTCCTTCACCATTTGCTTAAAGCTTGAAATGTAAATAAAAGCAGATCGTCATCATATTGACCAACCACTGTTAGTACATATATACTCAATATATGTACGATTCATTAATTTAACTAAATGTATTAAACCTTCACAATGTAGATTTTTAAGCGTGTCGCGTCATTCCACAAACACTAAGATTAAATATCATTGATAAATATAAATAAAACAGACCATCTTTATCGTTACATTATTAAAAGTCTGAAAATGACACTGTAATAAAAAATATGTAGAAACATTCGTGCATTAGATCTGTTAGCATTGGCCTGATTCGCTGAGAGAATGCAGACTTCACAAAGCGTCGCGGATTATTCAGCTTTCACTAGAACAGCTTCTTTCTCTCTTTCTTCAGAGTTCTGAAAACAATCAAATATTGCATTAGATTTTTTGATTGATGTCTTTTTTGATTGTGTTGACACAATTTGTGGAATGTGTCGACATAATTTTTTGATCGAGTGCGCATACATTTGTATTCAAGAGAGACTAAACGCTGAACTATTTAAATGCTTCTATCCATAGTCTAGTGTACATGTAGAGCTTGACTCTTCCATAGCGTTTTATTCGTCATCCATTCCATTAGGTGACAGTGGATCACAGTAGCTTGATCTGCTAGAATTGTTAGGCGTGACTACAAAGCGCCCAGGTGTTGACTTGGGTCATGTTACGGTGCTATATAAGTTGTCCGATATTGATTGATTGAACGAAATGCGAAAATACAGTCTGCGAGGTTTAGCTTCATATACAAAACCACTCCTACCTCACGCAGATAGTATTTTCTCGTTTATTTGACCAGCAAGATTGTGCTGAGCTCAAGTGCTTGCTTACTTTCCGATATTGATTGATTGAACGAAATGCGAAAATACAGTCTGCGAGGTTTAGCTTCATATACAAAACCACTCCTACCTCACGCAGATAGTATTTTCTCATTTATTTGACCAGCAAGATTGTGCTGAGCTCAAGTGCTTGCTTACTTTACAGCCCCTGATAACAACAACAGTTCAAAAGACGGTGGTCACACACGTACCCGGTGGTGGACTCGGCGTCAAAGACCCTCTGCTGCTCCTCCCAGGCGTCGCGCTCCTGCTCGAAGACGGCGCGCTTCTCCACCAGCTCCCTCTCCTGCTGCTCCAGGCCCTTCTTCATTTGCTCCGCGCGGCGCTGCAGCTGCACACCAACAAAGGGTGTAATTAAGGAGTTGCAGCAGCACACCACCACACGGTGTGACTAAAGGCGGTAATAAACTAATTACAATAACTAAAATGCACGAAATGATAACATGCTTTGCTCGAATGACAAAGGCACGCATCAAAGCTATTTAATTGGCATTCAAAGCGCCCAACGAAGTACATGAAAATCTACTGAAGTCGAATTTACAAAACAAACAATAATACAAAAGGAATGAACAGGCTGAAGTTTGACCCCGATACAACATGCATAGAGCTGCTCCTTCAAAAATAAGCCTAGTGCAACTGCTAAGCGTTTAAAAACAGCGTACTACGCCACCAGTCAATTATGACGTGTAACGCTACACCTGCCCGTTTTAAATTTGACATGCAATTGCATCTAGCCATCATTTTTGGTGTAGCATGCCCGCTAAGCTTAACTTTAGAATAAAACTATCGCAGCAGAGCGAAGACAGCATACATCAATCTCGGACTCCTTGAGCTTGTTCTTCTTCTCGCGGACCTTCGTCTCAAAGACCTGTTCCATCTCCGCCTCCATCTTCTTCAGCTTGAGCACGTGCTCTCTTTTCTCTTCATCCATCTGGACCATCGGGCTTCTGAGCGCACCACAGCCAGCAAATAGTAGCGTCTGGCAAATGACAGCATCACAGCCAGCCAATAGAAGCGCCTAGCTCCAGACAGCACCACCGCCAGCCAATAGTAGTGTCTGGTTCCTGACAGCATCACAGCCAGCCAATAGTGATGTCTATCCATCTCTTTGCAACCATTTTATTTTGCCACATAATAGCATACTATTGTACAGTTGTACCTAAAGCCATTTAATGGTCAATATTGTACATAGACCTACACATGCCTTAATTTGTGATTTATCACTTATTGACAACAAAATGGCATGTCGTGCGCAGACACTGTGCCGTAAAAAATTGAAAGTAAACAAGATTGAAATACGCTTCTTCTATCATCACATAAATTTTCTGCAATACTTGTACTGTGTCAAACGGCCCTAATTTAGCGTTACGGATACGACTGTCGCATCAATTCTTGAGTCAAAAACAGAAATTTTATGTTTGAAACAAATACGTGAACAGAGAACTGGAATATGAAAAAGTGCATTTTACTAGCTAGTATCTATCGCAGACACTTGCCATTAAAAATACCATCATTTGTTTATTTAAAACTATTGTTTATCCCCATTTTTTTCTTAAACTATTGTTTATCCCAGCAAAGAGGGTCAAAACTCTAGAAAGCGCACTTGTTGGTAGTCTTGCCGTTCTTATCGGGCCCGACGGACGCGAGGCGCGTGAACCTGTAGTTCTCATAGTGGACATTGTTAGTCACCTCCTTCAGGTCCTGCAGGTGAGTCCTGACAGACAAGTGTCAACTATTTTTTCAACTACGGTTTTTCCAACATGGATTTAATGGTGGTTCAGGATTTAACCCACCATTTAGCATAGGCTAAATCCTGAACCGCTATTTAATCCGTGTTGGAAAACCGACCCAATATGTTTGTTTATTCATCCAAACACAGAAATAAATCGATAACATAGAAAGAAAGCAAACTTAAGCTACAATCACGCAGCTGATAGGCCCTACACACTGTGCAAGAATAAGTTGATGAATACAAGCAGCAGAGCTGCATCACTTAGCCTGTAAGTACTGCTGCAATACGCCACATTTAGCCTTGAAGAACACACAGGCCATTGCATTTGTCTTAGCTCTTGACCAATCAAGACTAAAAGTAAACACTTGCTCGGTTACTGGAAATACATAAGGTAAACAATATCAAAGAACTGATCGAAATAAAAAAAATGATACACACACCACTGAACAGGAGACGCAATGTTAATGAAAATATTTTAACAAAGCCTTGTGATGGTGTGAATTTAGAGCAGCAAAGCATAACTCGAGTATCACGTTTTTGACGATGCTCGCGCATTTTATTAATGCCCTTATTTTCGACATTGAGCTGTATTAATGATGCAGCAAAACGTTTATGACCTGCTACAATTACAATTACACGTTGCCAGAGTTTCGATGCGCGTCAAGGCTGTGTTTACAGGGGTGCTAGTGCAATAAAAATAACAGATACTACAGTTAGAACTATTACTGACCTAGGCCCGTCACTACAGCCTGTAGAATGAAGGACGTATGGGGATGAAGTGGAGGAGCTTGGCCCGCGGGCCAAACCAATTACCAACCGTCAACAATTGACCGACAGGGTCATGACCCTTTCACATCCAGTCACGATAATTAACAACTATTACCCATAATACAAATCAACTTCCGTTTTTAGCAAAAAATGCTTCTTTCTGCGATATTGTGCAGTTAATGCATGCGCATTCTAGGCATGTAGTTCCGTGTTACTGACCACCACGGGCAGACTCACCTGAAGAGCATATTGCGCAGAGCAAGGAAGTCATTGTGCTCCAGGTTCTCCACTGCACACATCACATACAGGCCAAACTTCACAACCCCAACGCCCGATGCACGACCGCTCAGCATAAAGAATGAAGAAAGGTCACATGACTCATTAGAGCTTCGGCAAACATTAAGCCACTAATGAGGTTGACCACATCGAATGACGCAAAAAAATTGAAGGCAGGCATATTTGAATGATGTGGAATAAAATACGAATAATGAAAAATACTCCGCATTCAAGAATAAACAAATCATAAACCTTTAAAAAATTCTTAACAGATTTCAGTCAATTAGCACAATTTGCGGTGAAAGCAAAGTTTTTAGACTACAATATAAAGCTAGTAAATTATCAGGACTAGAAAATAAATCAACAATCTGATACAATCACACATTTATAATTACATGAAGTTTTGCATTGGTATCACAGAAACGCAAGTTAAATCATATAATTTGTCGAACACATTTTATACATTTTTCTATGCATCACTAGCACTCCGAACTGGTTCTAAAATCATATTAAGAATCACGCAACAAAAAGGGCACAGGAAAGCAGAAAAAGGACAACCTAAGCGAGTACTGACCTTCAACGACCCCCCAGGGGTAGACTCTTCCCCTGACCTTACGACCCTGACAGTCGACGATCGTGTTACTGGCCACCACGGTGAAAGGCACGCGATCCTGTGACAATAAGCCTCGTTAGCGAGAATTAATGTCTATTACAAAATTTACAATTTGACATTTTTTATATCAACGTGAATGTTGCAGTCGACGATCGTGCATATTGCATGTGTGCAATATTGCATGCGTGCAATATTGCATGCGTGCAATATTGCATGCGTGCAATATTAAATGGTAAACAAAGAGAAAAAATTTATGTGACATTTTCATCGAATGCTCAGAATATATACATATTGAAATGGAAATATGCAATGAAATCTAGATTGCATAGTGTATATGTAACGTAGATTGCAAATGACAAAAAATTTGTCTTCACCACATCATGCCGCAAGCCCCAGCTCAATGCCTTGCTGATTATTTCACCACACAGTAGCATAGAAGGATACCGTTAGTGGAGTTTGTGACTGTTATAAAATTTAAATGTTGAAATCTGTGAAAATCATCGCGTTCCTACAACTACAAAATAAATTTAAAATTTGACTAGATTACCCTCAGTTTCTTCAGCAGTTTTTTCTCTTCCTCGTCGTCGCAGTCGGGAAACTCGTAGATCCTGATCTTGTGTCGCGCGATCTCATTCAAGATCTGCGCAGAAACGAATCAGAATGATCCAGCGACTTACCGCAATCATACTCAAACAACAATCTAACACAAATCAAGATGCCTACATCAAACAAAGGCAATCATTGTAGCAATACCTCATACCTAATTTAAAGAAGAAATTACTAAAGCATCCATTTCAATCACGCCTCAATTTCTTAACACATTATCTTCGATTAAAATTTAAAACTCAAATGCAGCTAAACTGTTAAATCTATGTAGATATTTTACCAAAGGAATCATAATTTTGTTAATTTTTTTTTACGATTCCGTAACCTTGTATCAACTTCAACCATAAACCATAAAACATCCACAAGCGCTGATGTGGCACTAATAAAGCATCAAGAGAAAATTTAAATCCAAAAAGACAAAACTCTTCTCATTCGAAGAAATCTCATTGAATTGGCAAAAAATCTTTATCAATTTATGGAACAGGTGGAATCAATCCAGGATTTATTCCCAAACACACTTTCTTCCGAATAGAATTAATATACAACTCATGTGATACATACTATAAAGCAGTTTTCTAAAAGTTTAACTCACGGTTTTCTTGAAGTCGCGACACTCCTCAACGGTCATAGTGTCGGCCTTTGCTATCACCGGCACAATGTTGACCTTGTCGTGAAGTCTCTTCATCGCCTCCACATCCAGAGGCTTCAGCCTGCAGCAATAGTTGCCCCACTGTACAACAAAATACTGTATAATGGCTGAGCAGCAATTTGATGAAAATATCAAGGTCAGCGTCAACTATAAAGGTCATCATGACAAGCCACTAGAGGCTGTGGGAGTCATGTAGAATGAGGACTAAATGTCTACTGACAAGAGGTCACTGACCGGTGTCCATTAATAGGAAGAGTCACTAACCCGTGACCGTTGGGCGAGATGAAGTATAGACAGCAGTGGACACGGTGGTCAGCCAGCGACGCCTTCCTGTTGACGCGCGACTCCTCGTTGAGGTAACTCTCGTACTCACTCTCTATGTAGTCCGTCAGTGGCTGCCAGCTGTACGCAGTGTATCACGGCATTACTACTCCACTACTACTCTACTACAACTACTCTACTCTCTATGTAATCCGTCAGCGGCTGCCAACTGTATGGCAGCACACCAAGGTATATGCATGTATCTTGTTCACAAAATTGAGTGCGATAGATGAAGTGATAGAAATGATCGACATACTTAAAAAATTTTAAAATCATAAATACACAACCAAATAGCGAAAGAAGTAAGAATAAAATTGCATAAATATTTTAAACTTAAATTCAAAATTTTAAAAACATTTACGATCTGCAATAACTGCTGCCCCAAGCATGGAACTAATTTGCCCACCAGTTGCTGTTATCGACCGAGTCGCCGAAGCCAGGAGTGTCGACGACAGTCAGCCTCAGCTGAACTCCTCCCTCCTTCAGCAGCACGTGAGTCTTCTCCACCTAACACACAGCACCAGTGTAGAGAGGACTAGTATCGGCAGTACTGGCATCAGTAGTACTAGTATCTGTAGTACTAGTATCGGCAGTACTGGCATCAGTAGTACTAGAATCTGTAGTAGTTTCTGCAATACTAGTATCTGTAGTATAGGTCAATTTGTGACTATATGTGATTATATCGAAAAATCTCACCGTTTATTATTTGAAACTCCGCAGCCGCGCGCAGACGCTCTATACCTAACGACGGATGTCATGTCGGTCGGCGAATGAATTTTATTTCAAATCAGATTTAGGATTCAGTTTAGGCCTAAAGTTAGAGAAATTTGAGAAATAGGCCCGAGATGCCCAGTGAGCAGCCGACCTGAACCGTTTTCTTGAGGCGCATGGAGGGACCCGGGTGCTCGGTGGGATGATAGATGTCTGTGAGGAACATGGAGTTGATGAGGGTCGACTTGCCCACTCCAGACTCACCTACACGCAGCACCAACTCAGCATGAAAATCAACTAAAATGTCTCAACGCCGCAGTATGGATTGGATTATCAATTTAAAATTTTCTGTTATATGATCGCTGCTATAACCGAAAAGGTATACGAATCAAATTAGAAAATCAAAACTAATAAAAGTGCAACTGAAAAAGGGGATGTGACCAGTCACAACATATAGAACTAACCACAAAATCATGCTGAATCGCGCGCAAAGTTCTGTACAAAATACTCCAAACTAGATTCAAGTAAAACAAATCGACAACGCCTGGGAACCAAAACATCCAAAAAATCACGCGTCCAAATAATAAGACGCGGCAACAATAAAATGAAATAATACTTTCGATAATTATCTTCTTTATTTATTTACCGGTCATATAAATATTGAATAATTTATTAATACCATAACATCATTAGTCTGCTGCTCTTCTTCCACAACAACTGTTCAAGCAAATGGTACTTTTCCTTTTTCTGCCTCCCTTTGCACGACATATTTTTGGAACGTAACGAATGTGAACAATACACACAATAAGTGTCAAACTAACCGACAACCATGAGGGTAAACTCAAAGCCTTTCTTCACGGCCTTGCGGTACACTTGATTGGGAAGGTTTGCAAAGCCGATGTACGTGTCGGACTCCTTGGCTACCGACTGTCTCACTGCGCCATTGTACTGCGGCGCACCGGACACTGGAAAGATAACAACTCACTTATTAGATGCAACGATAGTAGCCTACTGGTCACCTAGGCCCAGCGCTTGATCTGATCAGCGCCGATAGCCAAAAAATAATTCTTGTGGAAGTTGGGGAAAGATTATCCCATTTGGCCCCAAAAAAATTGCATTGATTTTTGTTTATAATAGCTAAATTAGACCTTCTGGTTCCGTGGTGACGACAGAGCAATAAATTTCATATATTCGAGCTCAAATGGATAGCTGGCAAGATTAATTTGGTGAAATAACTAGGGTCGTTTCTGGAGAAGGCCCAGACGGGAGACTACCCAACTTTAAATTCAATTTAAATGTATTTTAATGTTTATTCAGTGTATTTGAAAAGAATTTTTTTTTTTTTTTAATTAGGTGAAAAAAGTAAGACCTGACAAAAAAAGCAAATTTGGGCCAATTATAAAAAAAAAATTTGGTGGATTTTTAGGTGGAACAGTCCTGTTCTGGATCCACCAGAAAAATTTATAGAAATTGGCCAATAGGCCTATACAGTAAATAGAATCAACATGTAACATAAATGAATGGAAGGTAATTAGGATAAAGCAACAGACACGGTCAGCAGAAGCAAGTGCTGTTCCACATTCATTTATTCTCTGCCCTTTCAAAATAAATTTCAACCTCCGAAGGTAGAGTGACACAGATAAAACACCCTTTCAGACTATGTTATCAAAACAACGAGACAAGCTTTAAACGCATAACTAATTTGACATTCAAGACCCTTTCGTCATCCAATCAGTAAACCCAAACCCTTCAATTCCAATAAAAAAAATTGTTTGACAATGAGCCATGCGCCCAAAGCAAGCGTCTCTGAAGAACAAATGCAAAATTTCCACCATCCGCTGACCTGCCGATATCTGATAGTCTCTTTCGCGCTCCCCTGCCGATCTGTTAGAGTCCATTTTTTCTCCCGATGGGGGACCTCGCACTGGGTCAATTCGACCCTTTACCCCCCCACCGTCGGACCGAGGGGCACTGCCGCCACCAGTTGAAGGTTCCCCCTTTAGAAAAGCATCTCTCATGTCGCGACGACTCTGTGAAACAATCGTGACTACGTTTTTGCAACAGAACAAAGTTTAATGCACGAGAACAGTGACTACAAATAATACAAACTTAATCTTCCAATTTTTGCTTCAAAATGTAGCTAAATTCTGAACACCAAAATTTGTTTAAATCCTACACTCACTCACAGGAAAAACTACTGACGCTACACATTCAATTCTAAAGGCATCGGCATAACGCAAAACAGCGAAAATCAATAACGAGACAGTGCTCAATGAAATAATTACATTAAAGACTAAATTCTGGCACCTTATTTAAGAAGCACAACACTTACAGGCGGCGGTCCCTGAGTAGTTGACGCTGATCGCCAAACATAAAAAAACAATAAAAAACGGTGAATTTTTTTACATAGACCACAAAAAATGTTCAATCAACTTGTCATTCACAATTAAATTTACATATGATTGAAACGTGATCAACAGACAAAATGTTTAACATTTTCATAATATATGCAATAGCAATAGCCTGTATTACAAAGATTAACAAAAAACATGTCAAAGTTAAAACAAACCTTACGATTTGAAATAGTAGGCATAGAATATATCATAATTGCCGCCCACTCCCTTCACGACTAGCTCCCTCGGCCAATTTATAATTTAGTTCATTCAAATAATCTTCGGAAGCTGGTTTAATAAGCTTCACAGTATCGCATCATTTAGGGTGCATGCTTCAAAAATCACCACTACACGGTATAACAGGTCTTAAAATGCATTAATACATTTTCACGTTATCGTGCATTATAATACAATAGAGACACAATTAAGAGAATATTCTGAAAGATTTATATTACCCATTATAATTAATTTTGATCTAATTCCATTAAATTTACGTATGAGTCAACAGTGATGGCGATTTCAGTGATACCACTCACATTCTTTAAAAGCACAAAAGACCCCATTTCGCTTGAAAAAAAAATCACGACAATCCAATCCACCCAAAAAAATATCTTCTTTGGGAAAATGGTCTTCAAATTCTAATTAAATTTAAACATTATACAATTTTATATCAGATTTAAAAACAACCTCAGATAACTTTTTAAACTACGAAACATGCTTCACAGGCATTGACGGAAGGCTTATCCCTGACCATTCATTCAGTCTGCTTGGGAATATCACTTGCGTTACATGGGCCTCTAGCCTAATGAGCTATTACTCCAACCTTTTCATCGTCGAAACATCACTTTTATATCGCTTTAACTTTAGTCTGGCGGGGAAGTTGCAACTCCGTATAAATATAGGATGCAGGCCTAACTGAAACATGTGTGAAAGTGCTATGGTGTATAGGCTAGGCTTCAGCCTAGGTGCAAATACATACGTTATTTTAGCCTATTACGTCTGACTATTGCTGTAGGCTTGCTTGCTGCGTGGGCATAGATAGACCTGCGTAGCCACTACATAGTCGCGCGCAAGAGCTGACAGCTGCATTGCATCTGCATCCATCTTCACACCGTAGGCCTTTATGCCAGCAGGAACTTTCCGTGAACTCTCGTCTGCTGCTGCTGCAGCAGCTGCAGCTGGAGCTCAGCGGTTTAGCCCTCGCACGGTTAGCCGTTTAACACTCTGCTTCGTGCTCAGGATTGACGGATTGACTGCGTGTGCCTAGCCAGGATAATAGGCTGTAGGCTAGAATAACTAGGCTGTGTTTTAGCATTGAGTTAGTATAACGGTGTAGGGTTTAGACTGCATAGTTCGCTTCCGTGCAGAACCACCGCTAAGTTAATAGCGAATAAAGATAGTGAATCATCAACAGTAGGCTATAATTTAAACTTCAACAGTAGTACCGCATTGAGAATCAGGCAGGATGGCGACGACGCTGCAGTGTCGGATACAGTTCCTTGACGACACGGATCCCTTCACGAGCACCAACTTCCCCGAGCCGACCCGCCCGCCCACCTACACGTTCCTCACCAACGTGCCCCTCATCAACCAGATAGCTGGCGTCAAGCGACTGCTCAAGGCGCCCCACAAGGTCGTGCTCTGAGAATCGTGTCAGTTTTAGACAAGTTGGCAACAGACTGCCAAAATTGTTGTAGCTTGTCGTTTTTGTTTTGCGAATTTTCATCTTGTGAATTTTGTATTTTTTCAAACATTTTATGTGCATTTAGCCCATTTTGTATATACCATTTTGTTCATGTAGGCCTACACTTTGTGCATGTCAGTTTGTAATAGACAAATTTTGTCCAATTTGATGGTAAGTTAACCTTCGTGTTGAAATAATTTCTCAATTTAGGACATTGCCTATATCTGGTCTCTGGATGCGTAAAATTTAAGCATATTGAGCAATATTTAAATGCATTTTTACGTACAGTAGGGGCCTGCTACTTGAAACACAATCGTTAAAATTGCATGCAAATTGAATATCTTTTTGTGAATTTGAATGTGAAGCGTGTGGTTGTTAGGTGACGTGTTACTACGGATCGCCGTGTATTTTAATTGATGTTACTGTTAGGGTTTGTGCTATAATGATGTTATTTGTGATGTTAGTGCTATAGTGAGTGTGCTACTGTTGTTTTTTGGTGCAGCTCGAGGACTGCGCGCTGCAGTTGTACAAGCACAACGGCGCGCAGAACGAGTACGGGTCCTACCTTGACCTTGAGTCTGTACTCGCCGAACAAACAGAAGAACTGGAGGGCTTCACAGACAAGTCAGCGTTGTTCCTCATCTTATTGATATTTAAGCAGTCTTGGAATTGTCAAAATTATGATTTTTTTACTGCTTTAGTTGCATTATAGACAGGGTGGGCCAAAAGATCAAAACCTTGTATTTCTAGGCACCGTAGCTTGTGCATACTACTATGAAATGTCTGAACGTATTAAGAATGCACTCTAATATTATAATGCCAATAAGCCTGGCGTTACTTGAACAGCGAACAGTCGAAATTTTGTAAAAATTGAAATGGCTAAATTAGTTTTCAGTTGAGATTACTATGATGTGTAAAATTGTGAGGTAAAATTGTTAGGGATAGTCGTTAATCTATCTTAGATTAATAATTTGCTCACGTCGAGTGCGGTTGATAAATCTTGATGTCCGCTAATGATGATCGAAATTTAAGTTTTGTGTATTTTTTTGCGCATTCACAGCAAGAAGAATTCCATTCTACTTCGGACCCAGCTGCCAGTCAGAGTTCACACGATTATTGGTTAGTGATAGTTGCTTGCGATAGTCATCCATTTATTACGCGTGCTCGACTACTATTGTTACATGAGAAGCGGCCTCTGGTCGTTTAACTTATTTATGCTCGTCTGTTTGACTTCGGTTTCATTCGACTTTAATGATAAGTTAGCCTAATTAAGTTTAATATATTTATTTTGTAATATGTCTGTTAGTTAGTCAATTTGTAGTGTTCAATAAAATCGGTTATTTTTGCTGTGGACTGATCTCTTTTTCACTTCTAGAAAAACTGCTGAATTCAAGTGGACGGGAACTAAGAAGAGCGCTCTTTTCACTCAAGCAGATTTTTCAGGTTCGAAAGCCATAAAATATAATGAGAATTAATTTGGGGGGTGGTAATGACTGGTAATATAATGTGAGCTGAGTGTTGAATTCTGACTTGCTGATGGTATGATTTAACAGAATTGTTTTATAATTGTCCTGTAAATCATAGGTACATGTTGATTCTAGTGATTCGATCTATATTATTCCTTTGATAATTGATTTCCTTTACAGAATTCATTGTATGAAATTGTTGCGAGCCAAGTAGGGAGCCTGATATACTTTGATTTTGATGTAGAATGCTTTTGGAGTATTAAGAACTTCGCCAAATTTTATATTGGAAAATTCTCTTTTGCGATTTTCTATTAATTTGGTTTAACTTTCTATGCGATCTCTGCTTCACTTCTGTTCACTACTTCTGCTGGTGAGCCAGGATGACAAAGACTTGGTTCACTATTTTGTGACCAATGACGGGCTGGAGTGCCTGATCAAGGTCGGGGCAGAGGGCGATCAGAACTATCAAAACTACATACTGAGAGGTGATAATTTGATCACACTTCTTCCATTGATTTGCATTTTTATTCTAGTCCTTAGTTCTTTCAGGGGAAGACTTTTGTATTATTATACACATGTTGGCATGATGATATTCTATTCGCTGTCTCTCTTCCATCTCACGCTAAGCTAATTTTGTTGGTGTCTTGTTTTAGCTCTTGGTCAGTTGATGGTCTGTTCTTGTTCCAGCTCTTGGCCAAGTCATGCTGTATGTGGACGGCATGGAGGGCATCATCAAACACAATGAAACCATTCAGTGGCTCTACTCACTAACCACATCAAAGGTGTGCTATTCTTTACACATTCCTTATCGTTGCATGGCAGAGTTTTAACTCGGAATAGCGATGATAATAATTAAACGGATCAGGATGCATGGACATGCTGTTCGATGTTTTCATTTGTTGACTGATTTGGCTGTCGGTTGCAACAGAAGCCTACATTCAAAATTCAACATTTAAGACAGACAATTTTTTGTCAGATTTAGTAATTCATATCGCAATGAAATAGTTGCATAATTGCATTCTGTCTTTAACTATAATTTACGATATAAGCTCAATTAAATCATCGTGCTAGTGAGTTTAAATTCGTCTATTTATGTGTCGGATGTAGTTGTTCATCGGTTTGATGCTGCAGATGCTTTGAAGAATCATAATGAAACATCTAAACACGAGCGTTAGTTCTGTGACGTTTCGTTGCGTTGATTGTTGGTGACAGTTTCGACTCATATCCAAGACGGCGCTGAAGCTGCTCGTGGTTTTTGTTGAGTACGATGAGGGAGACACGACGCTTCTGCTGCAGGCCATCAACGTGGTCGATGGGAAGAAGGGTGTGTCTAATTCATGCTACGCATATTACAGATATTATGTATTTGTGCTTAAAATTAAGATTTTAGGAATTTTCACTCTCTCTCTAGTGCACTGCCAAACGTCCCTGGCATCCAAGACGTTCAGATAATTTCAAAGCTGCTCTTGCTAATTAATCTTTAATTAGTCTTTTATTTCACGACTTTATTGCCCAGTTGGTCGACAGAGTGCTCAAATATATTTGACTCGATGCGATTGGTTGCTGATGATCTTGATCTTGATCTTTGACAAAATTTGAACAGTCTGTTAAGGAGTTGGATTATGAAACTACATATACATTGTCACAGGGCTCTCCACGCATGAGCAAGCCACTGTCACGCGACTTTAATTAAAACTATTGGTGTTGCAGGGTTCAAGCCGTGGCACAACATCATGGAGGTGTTGGCTGAGAAGCAGAGTGAGGACGAGGAGGTGTATGTGTTTGCTGCCACGCTTATCAACAGGGTGGGAATTTAACTGTTCTTTACACACACGTTCCACGTAGACGCATCTTAATTTTTGACTTGACTAAGTTTTTTTTTCTGGAGAATCTGAAATTATACATCTTTAAAGTTCTATCACTTTGCTACATAAAAGTACTACAAGTAATAAAGCAAATGGCCATACTGTATTGCTTGCAATGCGATGTTGCTTATGTTTTATTTCTTGTATGCAAGACTGTGATGGTATCATGTTTATTCTCGGTGCCACAAAATCAGAGTTTTACAGAAAACGAGCGAGTGAAACTTGTTCAAGTTCTGATTTGACAGCTACAATAGAAGCGCTTCATATTTTCAGCATTATTTTGATATGCTATTTGACTCAATATGTGCAAAATAATGCATGCAGAAATATTTCATTCAAATATTACTTTCAAACATAATTAATGAACATGAGTTGTCATAATCAAATACTGCAAGCGTCCAACCTGTGCTGCATGAAAAAACAGACGTCAAAATCTGAAATAATGGTGATGATGAAATAGTGTTCATGCAAACGATTTTCCAGTTTATTTTTATTTAATTACTTCATTTTTTTTCTGATTATGTATATAACTTCTTTGCTGCAAATACAAGTTATGCTATATATACATACATTGCATTATCAGGCACTGAACGCCATACCTGACCAATCACTGTTCTACGACGTCTCTGATTCGCTGGAGGAACAGGGCTTTGAGTCCATCATCAACTACCATGTCAACCGGAAAGACGCCGCGTCGCAATTGGTCGATCAGTTCAGCATCTACGAGGCCGTCCTCCAATCAGAGGACGGCATCAGCTCACAGATGCTGAACCAAGTGGATAACATCAGGTTCTATTTTTATGATTATTATTAAACATTAATCTCAGCCGTTGTAATTAGTCATCTGGAACTTTAAGAATTCAAGTTTCTGTAAAGCAGCTGAAATTTTACGGTGATTAATATTCTGAAGCATTTCCTTCCAGCGTTCGTCTGTGGTACTTGCAACAAGGATCTGTTTTGTGACATTTAATGTCACTCGTTCTTGTTTGCTTTACCAGTTGATTTTTGTTTAAGTACTGCAATTTTTCAATTCATCTAATCACATCGTTCATCGGGCTATATCACAAATTATATCAATAAGTGAAATATCGCTTTGAGCAACACTGATTGCATTATAAGTCATATGGAACTTCTATTTAAGTTATATAATGGACTTTGGGAGAAGAAATGTTCGGCATTTAACTGATTAGTATAACAAGAATACAAAATAAACTGAATTCGCAAAGCTTGAGCGTTATTCGAAAACATTTTTTGACTAATCTGACTGTATTTTTAATCGTAAAGTTATTTTATCGTAAAGTTTATTTAGTTCATTTGATGTTTTAGATTATTATGCTTTCGAAGATATACCAGAGAAAAAGGACAAAGGTGCATAAAAAATTTAATAGAATTTATCTATAAGTTGTTGATCCCTCTAACAAAAGTTTCACTGACATCAAGGCACCTGACTCACATCGTCAGTTCTAGGATGGGTTTATTCCTTATTATATTGTACACTACAGGAAGACACCAAGAATCAAGAGCGCGGACGACATGCGCAAAAGTCGTCGCTATTCGACAGGATCTGTGCACGCGTCGCCAGGGGGCGGGGGGCCGAGGGGCAGGGGCGGCGACGGACATGGTAATTCAGTCGAATTAACTTATGGAGCTGAAAAAATGAATGTATTTAGCGTCCATTTCGAGACTAATTCATAAGTTGAATACACGCAACGTGACTGGTTATCGTCTTGTTGTATGAACCGTTAAAAAGTCACGATTGAACAACCGGCCATTAGTTTATTATTACAAGTGTAATGTTGAGCAATACTTAACCCCTAGTTTGGCTATTTTAGTTTACATGCATTTTGCATTCATTATTGTGCACTAATAGATATTCTTAAACAACCACCAGGTGGGGGGGGACGTCGCCACATCCTTCGCGGAGGGGGCGACGACTCCGCTCAGGACGACGCCCCCTCGAATCTGTCGAGCAATCGGCGCTGGATGCTGTACAAGATCAACAGACAGAAGGCTCACCCTGACGATGAACCCGAGGACGGGAATTCCCAGCAGCCCGGGGACGACCAGGATTCAGGCAAGTTCCAGCGATTAATGCCTCATTGGTTTTGCAGCATTATAGTGAAGAAAAATGCTGAAAAAGGCTTCAAATTTTTGCTATTTTATGCTTGTCAAACAGACTTTTCCTAAGCTAAGTCGCAAAGTCGCAAAATGCATTTTAAATGACATATCCGACTGGGGGTTAAGCTGGTTTTTCTATGTTTATTGGCAGATTAGGGACCGTGTGTAGCATAAAGACTATGTAATACAGTCCGGTTCTATGTATTCACTTTCATTATTGTCATGTAGACGATGACTCCCAGCCCGCGGAGGGCACCCTCAGCAGCATGCTCAGCAAAGCCAAGGCCGGGCTGGGCAACAAACCTATTCGCCGCCGACAAAAACCGGCTTCCGACGAGCCACCGCCCCCTCCGCCTAAGTCCGAGGCGGACCTTCAGTGGGAGCAGATTGAGAATGGCCTTCGTCGCGCGCTTAAGATTCGCGACATCGATTTCACTGACTTAACCGAGGCTGATGATATCAATTACATCAAGACCCAGCCTGGAGGGGCAGTGGGGCCCGCGGCCGGGCTTCCACCTTTGCCCCCGCGGATGCCGATGTTTGGGGGGATGCCGCCCCCGCCTCCGCGTCCCCCTCCAGGGCTTGCCGGGGGGCCCCTGCCCCCGCCTCCTCCACCCCCTCCGCCGCCGATGGGCGGGATGCCGCCGCCCCCGCCTCCGCCGATGATGATGGCGCCCCGTCCCCCGGCGCCCCCGGGGGCGCTGCCCCCGCTGGGGGCGCCCAGGGGGAAGAAGACGCTGAAGCTACACTGGAAGGAAGCAAAGACGGAGTTTTTTCTTCCATCCGGTCGGTCGACGGAGACGATCTGGAGCAAGATGACGAAGGAATTGGGTCAGGTCAAGGTTGATTCGGAGAAGGTCGAACAGCTGTTTGAGTCAAAGGCTGTGGAGCTTAAGACCAAGGTTTGTTATGCATATTAGAGTTCTATTGATTGACATTAATGATGGGCTATTTTATAGCTTTGATGACTTTCGAAAATTTGTTGTGAATTTTTTTTATTGCAGGTACTGTTTGTAGTGTTATGATAGGCTTTCATGCTTGTGTGTTTAAGTCAGAGCAAAATTTCCTCTATTGCTTTGGTCTAAAGCGTTTCGGTATTTTGTCAGAATGTTGTTTCTTGTCGATATTAACATTTTAGTTCATTCACAATTCCTTAAAAATTGTAATTTTAAAATATATAAGTAATCAAGATTTGCTTAATCTTTTATTGGCTCTTAATGAAAATATCTTGTCCTCTATCAATTTGCCTGGGGATATGTATAACATTTTGAATTGCTGCATCATACAATTGTTTGTAATATTTACTACGACTGTTATAAAAATTCGTTTTTTCAGGATCCGGTTTGTATCTTTTAATATATACGCTTTTCCTGCTTCTCCGCTGCTATCACGTCCATATATGAGCTTACCATGTCATTATTACGTGCTCATGAATGCAGTGTCCGCGCTGTGTTGCTTTCTATGTAGATTATTTTCAGCTGTTGACTATACGATTATGGCCTGAAAATGTAATGTTTACTATACTATTTTGTTTTTATGTCAACTATAATATTGATTGGAAGCACTGAAGTTAGCCTTTTTTTGTGATATGCATGTTCCGAAGCCCATTTAGACTACGCATCTTCCTGGCCAATGTTTCGTATTGCCACATATTTTTCTTCATTATTATTGTATCTGTTTAAAGTGTGGTTTATTGAGTTTGTGGTGTGATCACGTCTTTAAGTTTCCCTTGGCTGAGGCTGCATTCAGAAGTTAATTTATACAGTAAAAAACTCTCAAGTATTTGTTTTATCGGTGGCGCTGCTATTACACTGATCTTTTTAATTTTTACTTGAGTTTACTTGAAAAACTTGATTTTTATTCTTGATTTTACTCCATTGATTGGTATTACATCGCCTATGCCTATGAAATGGAGCAGTTACTGATTTATCTAATTAAATTTGTTAATATCAGCTAAGCATTTGCGGTGTTGCAGTAATGAAGGTTTTGTTGAGTCGAATGTGCCTGGTTGTAACATTGTAATTGCGTATGCAACTGGTCGTGGGTTACCGATGATGTTTAAACTTGCTATGCATAAATTGATTTAAGCAAGATTATGACGTGGTCTGTATTATGTTTGAGTACATTTGTCATGCAATTAGGCTTTCAATCTAGAAAATCTAGTTCAGTTTCTCTTATTCTTGTTTTGTACATGGCTGTCAATCTCGTGAGGTAACCAGGATCATTTATCATATTTGATTCAAAATATACTAACATGGTAATACGAATTCAACTAGAGCAACTGTCATCATTTTCGCTCGATAAGTTCTTGGCTTAATTCGCGCTCAATTGCTTGTGGTCTAGAAACAAGATGGAAGCAAGAAGGAGATAAGTGTGCTAGATGCGAAACGTTCAAATGCCATCAACATTGGTCTCACAACGCTGCCGCCGCCGCGAACCATCAAGACGGCCATCTTGAAAATGGACAGCGCCATCATGAATCGTGAGGGCATTGAGGTACGCAGGGCCAATAGAGAGAAATAGATGTATTGTATGTTTCAATTTACGAATAGCGAGGCACTGTGGTGTAGTGGTTAAGGAGTTGGACTTTGGGTCCAAAGGACCTGGGTTCGAGTCCCGGCGCCGGCAACTATGAAACCACGGCGTTACAGGCCCTTCAGCGAGGCTGTTAACACACAAGTGTCGCTAGCTGATAATCCTCGTTCAGAGTAATTTATTTTTCTGGTTGGCGACAGGAAGGGCATCCGGCCGTAAAAACCCAGCTCCAATATAAATGTCTAACCTGTGTCAGTATGGACACGGCGTTACAGGCTTGCCTGTAACGCCTAGGAATGAACGTCAAAAACGACGATTATTATTATTTTTATTATAATCGGAAAGTATGGTATAATACAATAATTGTATTGGTGCCCCGGGGCTGCAGTACTATCTGCAGATAAATTGAACAGTTTTGACTGAGTTTACTCGCAGAGACAAGATCGAGGTTTCAGTTGGTGTACAGCAACGCCAGCTTATGATCTTATTAATGGCATGAATCCAATGTCATTTATTGCTTTTCTTGTGCGCACAAAATTTCTTAAAGAAAAGTGAAAAGAATATGATTTTGAATGGCCTATCCGCTGAACTTTTTGAAATTTAAATTTTTGATTAATAGTGAAGCTGAAAATATATAACACGAAGAACCCAGGGGAGTCGGTTTGTGCGTAGATTATTAAAAATTTATTGATGAAATTAGATTTTCTTATGAATTAATTTTTGAAGAAAATTCTGTCGACGATGATGCCGTCTGACGAGGAGAAGACGCGCATCCTCGAGGCGCAGATGTCGAACCCTGACCTTCCCCTGGGCACTGCCGAACAGTTCCTGCTCACGCTCTGTTCCATCATAGAGCTCCCGGCCAGACTTCACCTCTGGGCCTTCAAACTCGACTACGACGCGCTTGAGGCGGTACGCTACTCTGCTGATTCTTTTCTTTCTTCTTTCTTTATGAGCATGATGCGCTATAGTCGGTTCAGAATTCTTCCGGTTTATCTATTTGTTCGTTATTGTTTATTTTATTTCTGTGACGCGCTACAGGCTTTTGGTTTTTGAATTAAGTGCAAAATTGATCGGTTTGTGGATCTCTAAATGAGCATTACAAATTTATTTAATTTCAATGCAACATATGAAAAAATATATCCTATATATCTTAGTGCAGATGCACTTGAATTTGTTGTGTTTTTCTGCATATCAATGCACCTATTGCTTTTTTTTTTGCTATTTTTCTTATCATGTACTTTTGATTTCTTTTGATTGCATTGTATTTTTTAATGCATTGCTTTTGACATTGCCTTGCATTGCATATTATTGCATTGCAGGAAGTTGCGGAGCCGATGATGGATCTGAAGCAGGGCATTGAGGAACTGAGACGCAACAGGACCTTCAAGTACATCATGGCCACCCTTCTGGCAGTCGGAAATTTCCTTAATGGCACCGAGGTGAAACATTACGACATTCTCCTGTGCCATTGCCATATAAATGCTTGTGTTTACATGCTATACATGTATTTTGTATTTTCGATTAGGCAGTAAAATACGAGAGAGCCACGACTAGTTGCTTTTATGATTTGATGGAATTTTCAGATTTTGAAATTCTTTTAACACAGCGCTTTTGAGTCGCAGCCTGTTAACTGTGTTTCTTTGTTAAACTCAGTGATGTTGGGAGTAATTTAACGCATTCTCAGTTTGGGTGTCAATTATGCATTATTGTAGTAATAAATATAATAATCATGGTTTTTGAGTCCATTCCTATGCGCTACAGGCAAGCCTGTAACGCCGTGTCCATGTTAACACAGGTTAGACGTTTATATAGGCGCTGAAAATATTGGGTGTAAGTTCTAGTATAAAATTCTTGATATAAATGCGCGTGTTTGTGTGCTACGCGTGTTGGCTATTTGGTATTGGGCCGTAAAATATGAGGGAACAACAACCGGTTGCTTTTTTATTATTTGATGAGATTTCTAAATTTTGAAAATCCTTGAGCAAATGTGTTGCAGCTAGTCAACTGTGTTTATTTGTTACACTCAGTGATGTTGAGAGTAATCTAAACCAGAATATTCTCGACTTGGGTGTATATTTTGCTTTATGGTAATGAATAACAGTCGTCGTTTTTGACGTCCATTATAATGCATTACAGGCAAGCCTGCAACGCCGTGTCTATTTTAACGCAGGTTAGACGTTTATATCAGAGCTGGGTTTTTACGGCCAGATGCCCTTCCGGTCGCCAACTAGAGCGATAAATGACCCTGAACGATGATTATTAGCTAACAACTCTTATGACTTTAACAGCCTTGCTGAAGGGCCTGTAACGCATGGTTTCATAGTTGTTGGCGTCGGGACTCGAACCCAAGTCTCTGAGCTCTCTGCCCGACGCCTTAACCACTATACCACAGCGCCAGTGTGGATTGGAAACAAAATTTTTGAAGTGATACATGAGCTTACTAGTAATCTGTTCACTTTGCCAGGCGCCTGGATTCACGACAGACTATCTGACAAAGATCCCTGACGTCAAGGACACGGTCAACAAACACTCGCTGCTCCACCACATGACCAACATCGTCGTCGACCAATTCTCCGACGCCACTGACCTTTACTCAGAAATCGGAGCCGTCTCTCGCTGCGCAAGGGTACCGTTTTGCTACTCTTTGCTCCGTTTTTAACTATCATCGGCATTGTTTTAAGAACAGTGCATAATTATATTGATCATATATGACACATAAAGAACTTGAATAGTTTAGGTTTTTTGGTAACTTTTAATAACTTAATTAATTAATTAATTAATTAATTAATTAATAACTTGCATTTTCATATTTTGATAGTTTCTGTGTTCTGCTTTTTCAGTAAAAGCTTAGAGTTTTCCTCAAATAAATTTAAGTCTTTCTATGTTTTCATTTCATCAATACTTTTGCTGAGTATAGCGTTAGCAGCACCAAGGCTGCAGTGTTGTTTCTAACTTGAACTTTTATTCATTGCATGCAGTTTTTTCGTGTATGAAAAATAATGAAGATGTTCTCTTCCTAAGCATTTTATCAATGCATGGCAGCTACAACACTTAGGCCGGGTTTCTCCAACACAAATTTAATGGTGGTTCAGGATTTAACCCACCCTTTTGCATAGGCTAAATCCTGAACCATCATTAAATCTGTGTTGGAGAAACCAACCCTATGTTAGCATGTCTTGCATGTCCAGCTAATATCAACTAAATTAAATGATTGCTATTCTTATTAAGCTTCAAATGCCTTCGTTGTGTATAGCCAATGACGGGGCGCCCAGAAAAGTTCGAAAAGAAACGTAAAATCTTTTTACATGACTGACGTTAGAAGATGGCAACTAAATTCCATTTAATTAATTCCGATTTTTTTCTTGTTGCAGGTTGACTGGGACGAAGCGATAGGTAAACTGAATCGTCTTGAGACGGACTGCAAGGCTTCTTGGGACAACCTTCGAGCCATTATCCCACACGAAACTAACACCGGCCTCAAGGCCAAGTAAATTATGACACCTTTTTTATATTTAAAGTTTTTTCAAGACAACATTTGATTTTTTATGCATAACATTTGTAAGATAATAATAGAAGCAATTTCTTTGGCAGTCAACTACACTGGCTGTATTGCTGCATTACATCGTAAGGAAACATGAAGAGAATGGCGGAGGATCGCCAGGTGTGGAGAGGTTGGATGCCAGGGACCTGCCGTTTGGCAGTGCACTAGAGAGGGAGAGATTGCTGCGAATTTTACCATCGAACTGACAATAACAGGAATGCTGATGAGGCTGATGATAGAAATAATTGTTTTCCATGTTGCATGTTGGGATATTCACAGTTATCTAGAATTTGTAATTTTCAGATTGTCTGACTTTCTGTCCGACTGTGCTGAAAGAATCATTGTTTTGAAGATCGTGCATCGGCGTCTCACAAATCGGTAATTGCACCCGTTATATTCAGTTATATATCGGTTATTGCACCCGTTATATTCAGTTATATATCGGTTATTGCACCCGTTATATTCAGTTATATATCGGTTATTGCACCCGT
>JAQIWG010001120.1:0-26452 GCA_034695025.1 Chamaedrilus cognettii
GTTTACAGCTTCGTAAGGGCTTTGAACTCGGGAAAACTTAATATGTTCAAAGACAAAAAAGGCATATTATGCATAGGCTGGCTTTTATTGTACAGGCCTGCAGTGCACAGTAGCGTATCTCATATCAATACGTTGCCTATAGGCCTACTAGGTGATCACAAACGAACAATAATTATTATTGTTGAAAATAGCCAACTATTATTGAGGATACTTAATACCGATGTTAGCCCGTTATCACAGGTTGTTATCATAATAGCCTATTTCATTCCTTAAGTTGCTACAATCGTACGTTTGGTAGGCCAACTTGTGATTATCTGTGCAACCATTAGCGGCAGATATGTCAAGTCCAATCAACATGATCAATTAGTCTAAGTGACGAGAGCGAAATGTAGGTCTATTTTCTAGGTCTGTAGTTATGGGCGATACTGTCAAAATACCTTATCGGATTCAATGCCATTCACGCATGACGTCATGGACAGGGATGAGTTTAGTAGGAGACTAGGAGTAGCACTCAAAAAACGACGTTTTTCTGAAACTGCTCGGTTGTAGAAATGGGTAGGAGTAGCACTACTCGTAAAAATGGACGATGGTCGAGTAGGTCTACTCTAGGCCTACTAATTTTTTGAAAAGCTTAGGAGTGCACTACTCCTCTTTTATAAGCAGCAGGCGTAACGCTACTCCTATTTTGTAAGGGCTAAGCTGAATTCTGATCATGGATACAACGTCGGCGGTCGCCTACGACTTTATAGATAGGCCTACAAGTGTCACAATGTCATACCATAATGTCATAACAGCATGGGTGCAACTTGGTATACAACTATGTACCATTGGTTGGCGGCGTAGGCCTACAAACATGGTGTAGAACAGGAGGCGTATAGGAGGGGTGATCAGGGCCGGCGTTAAGAACCCCCTCACCCTCCAGCCGGGGGGGGGGGGGCGAGATTTAGAATGCGTGCGTTCTGAACGCATGTGTTCCGGGGAGCCCACCGTCTGCACTCACTCTTAGATGTGTGTCTCTCTTATTAGGGTAAAACAAGTTTAAAATTTCACGCAATTTCAAAGATTAAAAAAGGAGAATACACGACTAAAACGTAGCTTAGCTGCTGTTCCGATTTTTGGAACTTGGTGTAGTATATAATAGACAACAATTTCATAATGTTTTTGTTGATTTGACATGTACTGATTTGTTTTACTGCAATAATCGGATGTACATGTAACCTAGTTTTTGTATCATTATCAATAAGTACTTCAGAATATCAGTGAAACATTCGTGAAAAATTTCTATCAATGATATATCGGCTAAATTATTGCGATCATTAGTCGCATAATTAATAGTCTATAGGCCTACATGACATTGTCTGTGGCTGCTCTAGGATTAGGCGACATGAAGATTAGGCAGATCGACACTGTCAAGACAAGGGCAATCGGCGTATTAACCTATATAGCGTAAGTGTCAATCACCGCGCCTAATTAATCATAATGAATTAATCTATAGGAGTTGTAATCGCACAAAACTCTTTGGTGCAGCCATTCAGTCTGCAGCTCAATATATTAGCAGCAGCGGAAAGGGTTGTACTACAGTAACTACACTCTGTCCCGATAAAAAGTGGACCCTTAAAAACCGTTTTCATAACTTCATAAATCGATTGCTCCCCTTCATAATTTAGGCTAACAGGCCTGCCCCTATTTTACACATTGCGCGACAACAGCCTGATAAGTCCAAAAAGTCAATTAAAAAAGTATTGCCAGCCAGCCTACTTTGTCAACAATTATTATGAGCGCGTGAAATACAGGACCCAAACAAGAGAGCCATCTTTCCAACATCACTAGACCTCTAGTATAATCATATTATTCGCGAAGAATTTGAAACCTATTGTACATGTAAGTCACTCGCAGACAATCAAGCAAAAAGATTGAAGCGCAGCTGACGTTCAACATGTTCTCCTTGTTTAGTTAGTCAGTACATAGCAGAAGACGTGGACGCCACTATAGGTGATTGCTCAATCAATGATCTTGTGATTAAATGGCTGCCATTCTTCAACTGTCGTGTTTGTAATAAATATATTTGATTTGATTTCATTGAAACGAGACTCGCCCTCCGGTGATTAACATAACGAATGCGGGGATGACTGCGCTCCTCAGTGCACGACAGATTTAGCACTGGGCCTAACAGTAGCAGTACCACTACAACGTAACTGTAACTCAATGTTCTAAGACTCAATGTTCATGGACTCTTTTCTGCGGATGTCTGATAAGCATAACAATGCCTTCAAATTAAGTGTGTTGAAATATTTTCTAGTTATAAGCCCATGTTATTGAACACCCACGAATTTGACAAAAATAACTTTCCTTGCAAATTCACAATTTTTTATATTAGTCATAGGCAATTGCAGCGGTAGTCGCGTAGGGCGATGTTTACATTGGCACACGGTGTTTCATTGCAGGGCCGCAAGAGGCTATTCGATTATTATGCTCGAATTTAAGGCAGTTACCAACAGATTCAGAAATCATTTCCGTCGGTCTCTACCAAGCAAGGGTAGTGAATACGACCTATTGGTGATAGATTGCTTAACGTACACAGACTAAACCTAGATTAGGCCTCAGATTGTAGTCGATCTACTATATTGTATACAAACAATCTAAATTTGGAAAGTATCTAACTAGAGTAGGCACAGGCTTAAGCTGTTGCAACTTGTAACATAAATGACATAATTATAGCCTAGTTCAAGCAGATGAACAAAACAGATAGGCCTAAACTTCAGCGAATTCAAAAATGAAGAAATTTCGAGGAACTGAAATCGTGTTGTTGGCGCTTGTGTTAGCATTCACAGGTAAGTCGGAGTCATCCGTGGACCCCAGCAACGGGGATGCAAAGGGGGGGGGGGGAGCGGGGGGTGGCAAATAATCTCTCAAGAAAAATATTGAGAGAAAAATTTTTGAGGCAACGACTTCCCTTCCAGTAAAGCAGTGGGTCAAACCTGTCTAGCTGTAGGCCTGAACAAAAGATGTAATCGTACATCATATTGTGTGCGTTTAGTCCTATTATAGGGCTTAGCAGTGCCCTAAACGGAATTTCAACCATCGGACGGCGCATTCAAGACGCCGTGGACAACTTCAATCAGCATCGGACAACTTCAATCAATATCAGACAACTTCAATCCGAATCGGACAACTTCAATCAGAATCGGACAACTTCGATCAGCATCGGACAGCTTCAATCAATATCAGACAACTTCAATCAGAATCGGACAACTTCAATCAGTATAGGAGAACTTCAATCAGCATCGGAAAACTTAATCAAATTCGGACATCATTAGTTAAAATCGGACAACTTTAGCCGCGATGAGACAAGCAGGGCACTCCCTACCCCAACCCTCCTTCCGATCTCCTCCCTCGTATAGTCTCCTTCGGGCGCAGCACGCCCTTTACGACTCGCCCGGGGATCTCTGGACTTACAATCTAATCTTTTGTTAGTCTACTCCAGTCTGCAGGCCCTGGGGTTTTCATCGATGTGTAGACTAACCGCGCAACTGGTTCTTTAAGGGCTGGTTTCTCCAACACGGATTTAATGGTGCTTCAGGATTTAGCCTATGCAAAAAGGTGGATTAAATCCTGAACCATCATTGAATCCGTGTTGGAGAAACCAGCCCTAACTGTCGCAGTGACCGCTATTGATGGAGCGAGACGCGCCAAGCGTCAGACGATCATCACGATTGCCGAGGAGGGCAGCACCTTCCCGTGCGACGGGCCGCAGGCGCATCTGTACACCGCCCTCGGGGTCCCCTTTGTCGAGCTGACGGACGAGCAGAAACTCGATCTGCTGCACCAACAGGGCGGGGAGTTCCTGCACGCCTTCATGGGCTTCGAGGGCAACCCCGGGGGAGGCGTGCTGCGGAATGTGCTGGAACCAGATGGTCGGGTATGTTTGTGCAAATATGTTTTTGTACTGTGTTTGAGTTTTACAGTTAGAGTGCGCAAATTTCTGCGATCGATCTTAGACATTTTTTCATATTTATAGCCTAAAATATTGATAGATAACTTGAGAGAATGGTTTTTTATGCGATAGAGAACGAAACACAAGCACATCACATCACAATAATCTCTGCAGCTGTACAAGAGATTTGGACCATTTTAAAAGGGAAAATACATGATGTATTTTCCACGTGCCTTTGAGAGCTCCCCCGTCTCATCGCAATTTGCAACTATCGTGAAAATTGCTCAACTACATGTGCATGCATTTATCGGATTTCTGCACCTACGAATCATATTTTCTATGACTACAAAATACCCACTCTATTAGTAAAGTTAACTTCATTGAATCTATGAAATCTAGCTATAATTGCATTATAGGTACAATCCATTCGCTTTCGTTCAAGAAAGAACTTAAACCAATTGCCAAATTTTATAACGTTGACACTGATAAGCTGATATCTTCTGCTAATACAGTTGCTTGTAAGTATTTTGAATCCAAGGTCGATGTACACCAGTAACCTAGTCTAATAGCCTAATAGCTCTAAGTTTGTGTATGACGTCATGTTGGTGTTTAATACTGATGGTTGAATCTTTTTTTTAAATTTTGTGTTGAATATCTACCTTCGCAGTGAATAAAAGATTCATATTAGTATTACCATGTACGTTATACATTTTTTCACCGAATTGAATGTTATTCTGAAAAAGAGATTTGAAAAAAATTAAGAAGGGGAGGGAGATTTCGGAGAACCAATCTCATATCACGAGGACACAATAACTTTGCAAATGCATGCAGGCCTAGGCCTACAGGACAGATTCCTGTCATTCGTGCCACGACGTGTAACTTATCAATATTAATTTTTTCCTACTTTTCTATAGGCTATTCCTGACATTGGGCACGCTGTATTTATCAAAATTTATGGTTTGTTTTACAAGTTTGCAATGTAAACGGACAAAATCTACTAACATACCGGATAGGTGCATTAGGCCCATTTATGTCCAAGAAATAGTTGTAATTTTGCAATATTTTTCAACAGGGATCTAATGATGTTACCTGACATCATTGGCCTATGCCTTAGACTATAAAATACTGTAGAACATGAAATTTTCGTGTGCATGTAATTTTCGCAAATTTCTCGAATCTGGTAAACTTTCACAAATTTCGTGCAGCAAATATGCATGTATACATCTGCAGAAGTTATTATAATGGGAAGTCCTCAAAGATGCGAAAATTAAACGCAGTAAAATTTCTGAGAGCAAAACCGCAAAAATAACATCAGCAATAATTTCATGTCGTAGTGTTCCTTTACACGCTGCATATTTTGCATGAAATTTTACATGTAATTTTACATGTAATTTTACATGCAACTTTTTACATGAAATTTTACATGTAACTTTACATGTAACTTTACATGTAATTTTACATGTAATTTTGCATGTGATTGTACATGTAATTTTACATGCAACCATGTTAACAACAACGTAAAATGACCTTAACAGGGTTTCATGCAAACCATGCACGAAACCCAGTTAAGGAACAAGCCGTGAATGAAACCCAGTTGTGAAAATCGCTGTCATGACAACGGTATCCGTACGCCTTAACACGGCACATGCATGCATGTAAAATTACATGTAAAATTACATGTAAAATTACATGTAACATTACATGTAAATTTACATGTAAAATTACATGCAAAATATGCAGCGTGTCAAGGAAACGCTTACAGTATTACTAAATGTCATCTTGCTATTGCTTGGGCCTATTGTGTGCGTTAGCGTCTTCCCGTTCCCGACGTCAAACATCGTCAGTCTTCTTCTCACTCCTCTGCGATGGACCGCGATGGCCATGAAGGAAAGGACACGGATCATGATGAAAAGGATCTTTCAAACTATCTTCCACATGACAACCCGTCAGGTTACCTATAATAATTGTTTAGTTTTCGAGTGTAAAATGCTGGGCGGTCTTTTGTAATCGACCGTATTGAATTATGCGGTCCACCACAGACCTTTATTAAATTATATCTATTTTAGTCAAAAGTGATCGAACAACAAGCGACTAAAAAGATGCTCCACGATACAATTTGATGACTGTCTAAATAAACAAGGTAAAATTGTCTGCCTATAGGTGTTGGCCTAGAGGCCTATAGGCCTACAGCGTTATAAAAAGCAATGTCAGCAATAAACATTACTACGGCATTAATACGGCATAAGTGTGCTGATCTATAAATAGTTTGAAGACTGTGCTGATGTAGGCTATAAATAGCTTAATTACCTTATACTTCCATGTAGGCTAAAGCTTTGCTTGACATAATATGTGATAATAATTATTATAATGCCTAAAAGTATGTAAACAGCCAGGAAGCGGGAGTTTATAGTTTAAAAACTCCAGCATAACTAACACTGTTGTCCTCTTATTGTTTCCTTAACTCATACGACAAGGATGATGCAATTTCTTTTTTTAAATTAGCCCTCTTGCAGCGCTTCTTTGCATGAAAAAAAGAAGAAAAAAAACACAAAAAAAAAACAAAAACATAAATCACACTCTTCATTGTAAGGCTACTGGCTACATATACATAAGAATGCAGAAGCAACTTTAATATAATGTCTATTGCTATAGAATATATACAATATTGCATAATATAATATAAATACAAGGAAAATTTGTAAATCAATAATTTTACACTTAAAAACATAGAAATTATTTAATATATTCCGAAAATGTAATAATCAATGATATTCATTGCTTTGAGTTGTTTAAATTTAAGCGTTATTTAAAATTATTGTAGAATTTTCGACCAGTGAGATGCAGTGCTTCAACAGAACTCAAGCCTACAAGTCGGAGGCGCCTCGCTACCTGCGCATGTGCACGGCATGCACCAAGATCACATATAACCCCGTCAACGTCTGGCCCGAGTACTTCTATGAGGCGGTGTGCCTGGAGGGACAGCTCGACTGTCTCTACGATAGCAGAGGACGTAAGAGGGCCTGCGTAATTGACTTCATCTGAATTTAGTGGCCAACTGTTTGACAGCCAATGATATTTGCTGTGCTACGCAGTGCGGATCTCGAACCAGGGGCGCGCCGACCGGCACAATGCTGGCCGGCGGTGAGAAATCAGCTACAGCAGAAGGAGTCGATGGGGTGGTCGGGGAGACGGGAAAACAAGGGAAAGGTGGGGTTCTGGATGGGGGAGAAGTAGATTTGAGGATTGGCACAGTGAATGTTGGTACGATGGCAAAAAGGAGTGCGGAAGTGGCAATGATGATGAAGGACAGGAGACTGGACGTGTGTTGCTTACAGGAAACAAGGTTTAGGAGAGGAAGCGCAAGGACGTGTGGAGGGTATAAGTTTTTTTGGCAAGGACATAAGAATGGCGTGCACGGAGTGGGGATCATGATTGTGGAGAAGTGGGCTAACAGTGTAGTAGAAGTGAAGAGGGTAAATGAAAGGATGATGGTTCTGCGAATGAGGGTGGAAAAAACAGTTCTGAATGCGGTATCAGTATATGCCCCACAAGTTGGGAGATCAATGGACGAAAAGGAAGAATTTGATGCAACTCTAGGAAAAATCTTGTCTGAAATAAGGAAAAATGAGATAGTGGCAGTGTGTGGTGACCTGAACGAACATGTTGGTCAAAAGGCTGACAGCTTTGAGAGAGTTCATGGAGGAAAGGATTTTGGTAGTCGAAACAAAGAAGGCGAGATGATACTGGAGTTTGCTGATGCGCAGAAAATGGCAGTGATGAATACGTGGTTTGAGAAAGAGGACTCAAAGAAAGTGTCCTATGAGTTAGCTGGATGTCGCACGGTAGTAGATTACGTGATGGCAAAACAAAGGGATCGACCGATGATAAGAGATGTGAAGGTCATTAGGAATGTGCCGTGTATACCACAGCACAAGCTGATGGTATGTACAATCAGGTTGAGGGCGTATGCAAAAAAGAAAACGGCCTACACCCCAAAGTGTATAGTATGGCGGCTAAAAGAGGCAGATGTACAGAGAGAATTTATGGCGAAAGTTCAAGACAGGGAATCAAAGAGGGATAAGAATGAACAGAATGTCGAAGCAGTGTGGAAGGAGATGAAGGATTGTTTGCTGGGAGTAGCGGAAGAGGTGTGTGGCAGAACGAAAGGACCCGCCAAGGCATGAAGAGATCTGGTAGTGGAACGATGAGTGCCAGGTGGTGGTCGAAGAGAAAAACAAGCTATACAGTACATGGCAGAAGTCGAAAGAAGGAGGGGATAAAGGGAAAGCCGAGGAAGAAAAGTTAGCATATAACAATGCAAAGAACAAGTCTCGGAGAGTCATTGGCAAATTAAAAGAAGCTAAAAGGAAAAGGTGGGGGGAAGCCCTGGATAAAGAGGATGAGAAGGGAAAAGTCTTTAGGATGGCAAGGAAGATGATAGACAAAAATTAGGATGTCACTGATGGAGGATGTATAAAGGACAAAGAAGGAAATATTGCTGTGGAAGAAGAGAAGATAAGGGAGGTGTGGAGGGATTACTATGAGAAGCTGTTGAATGAGGAATTTGAGTGAAACAAGGATGAGTTGAACAGGAGAGAGACAGTGTCAGTGGGCCGATAGAAAAGATAGGATCTTGCGAAGTGAGCGCAGCCTTGGGCAAGATGAAGTGCGACAAGGCAACAGGGCCAATGGGAATTTTTTTTTCAAGAAATTTCGGACAGACCTACCATATGAGCTACTGTATGCCGATGATTTAGCGACAGCTGAGGAGTCGGAAGAGCTGCTGATGAAGACAGTAAAAGTATGGAAAGAAAGTTTGGAAGGGAAGAGGCTTCGGGTAAACTTTAAGAAAACTAAGGTGATGAGGTGCAAAACAAATTCGGGACAAATCATGCGCTCAGGAAAATATCTATGTGGAGTATGCACAGAAGGAGTGGGTCCAAACTCAATCAAATGTTGCAAGTCCAGGAAGTGGATTTACAAAATAAGTTACAAAAAAGTGTAGTGAAATCAAAGGTAGATTGAAGGAAGATCCACTTTTCCAGTGCTCGGTGTGTATCAAGGGTGTAGACAATAGTGTTAAGACAGAGGAGGAGAAATATGTGATGCTTGAGGAGGGGTGTAGCATGGAGCGTGTGAGTAGTTTCTGTTACCTGGGAGATATGCAGAGGGGGAGCAGAGGAGACAGCAAGGACTAGGGTGAGAAGTGCCTGGGCAAACTTTGACAAACTGGGACCTACCTTGACAGCAAGAGGTGTCTCTTTGAAACTGAAAGGGAAATTCTACAAAATGTGTGCAAACTACGTTGGTATATGGAAGTGAGACATGGCCAGCGAAGGTGGAGGATCTTGAGAGATTAGAGAGGACAGAGAGATGATGGTGAGATGATGTGTGGAGTGTCATTTAAGGACAAGTGTCGAAGCGAAAATCTAAGGAAAACGGTTAGGTGTCGACGTATAACGGACATGGTGAAGAATGGGAGACTGAGGTGGTTTGGACATGTGGAAGGCATGAATGAGGAAGACTGGGTATCCGCATGCCGATATATTAAGATGGAAGGGATCGTTGGAAAAGGGAGGGGGAAGAAAACATGGAAGGAGGCGGTAGAGAGCGATATGAAGGAGCGAGGCATGAATAGAGTAATGATAGGTATAATGATAGGCAAAGAATCGAGAGTTGTGGGGGAGTCTCATTGTGGGAAACGTCAAACCTGTGTTGACACGAAAAAGTGGACGCAAAACGTAAGTGATTTTTGATATTTTGAGTTCTAAATTAGTTTACAAAGGAATGATGAAAATTTTTTTTAATACGACTTCAGATTCAGATCCAATCATCAATCACTAATCATGATCTTTTAATCATTTCTTCAGCAGCTATGTGTAAAGTACTAAACGTTTTAATAAAACTAAAGAGCCTAATTGCTACATTAGCATTGATTTAACAAAGGCGTATAGCTTAGATTTCCTAATTTTATGCAGGATCATTTTCGACAGAGAATGTCAGATTTGACAGAGAAGACATATGAAGGGATTAAGACCTGAGGATGCGACGGATAGGGCACAGTGGATGATAGTTATATGATTAAATGTTTATTATAGTTGTATGAGACGTATAGGGAGACCGGAAACTAAGCGGAATAGCTTGACACAGAAGGATATGAAAGCTAGAAAATTGATACGTGAGAATGCGACGGATAGGAAACAGTGGAAGGCGGGTGTCCATGGCTGCAAATGGCCTGCCCTGCGCACGTAAGCGGGGAATGCGGCCACAAAAGGCGCGTGTGTTTGTGTGTAAATGTATGCAAGATCATTCTTATCTTATTTATTTCTGTTTGCAGCTAACGGTCTATGCCAGCAAAACACAATGTACGCGCACATTCTGAAGAAGCGAGAGGGACGCTGCATAACTGCGCTGGCCAACGGGAGTCCGGTAGTGACCAATGACTGGGAGTTGGACACGGCGATGCTCAAAATCGGCTGCGAGTGCGCGATCGACAATCAATCACCCTATAAATGACAGAGATTTAACGGAACGCGAGCTATAGTAAAAATAATGATAATAATTGTGGCTCAGAGGAAAAGGGGAAAAATTGACTAAAGTAGATTTTGAGATAATCGAGTTCAAAGTTGGTCCAAATATTTTTTCATAAAATATCATCCTGGTCAATCATTAAAAGGTCACTTAATAAGTGACAAGCAAACGAACAAACAACGGCAATATAAGCAGCAATTCAACTTCACAAAGTTTGAGTTGAGTAGCTTTAGACCTAATGGGAATATGAAAGGCGTAAATGTCATGCGCAAACATTTTGACAAAAGTAAAAGGCGAGACAAATGCAACTATTGATGAGTGTAAAGAATAAAATGTTAAACAAAGAAAGTGCTTACTGTCACATTTTATGGCATTGAGAGGAGATACAGGGCTACATGTACTCCGTGGTACTCCTGGCTGACAAGGGCCAAAATGTCCATTTAGCATTTTTCTCTTGAGTCCATTATTACACGTGTAATTGCTAGGCCGTTATCGAATAACAAGTGTAAATTTTAGATCGATGCATTTTTTTTGTACTCTTAAGCTTAATATTCTTTAGAATTATTGCAAAAGTAATTATTGATGGAGTGGTTTAGTTAATCTTTGTTTGATCTTCTGTAATTATTGAAGTCGGCTGATTTTTGTAACTATCGCTGCCTGTGATTATTTAGACAGCTTGATTTTATGACTACCTCTGCTATAATTATATAGTATAAGACAGTAAATTAGGTAGCGGATACATACATGTAACGGATTTGTCGGAAATTGCATATCATCGACCTCATAGACATTTTAAATCATTTCTGTTTGCAAATATCATAATACATTTTCAGCGACACTGTGTACAGGGAGTGTCAAGAAGACGACCCCTTGCATTTTTCATGCAACTATAATGTAATTTACATCCTACGATAGCCAAATTTGGCATAGGTAAATGGCCATCTTTGACCAACATTTCTGCCAAGTTTCGTGAAATTTTGTTGCATATTTCCAAAGTTTTGAGCTTTGGAAATTAATTGGTTTAAAATAGGCCTAATCTGCTGCAAAATTGTAACAATTTGACGTTTCCAATTAGCACAATTTTTTCTGTGATGACGACATTTTGCACACACTAAATAATTAATTATTATTCTGCGCAACCCAGCGGCGCCAACATGATTTAGCTGTTGAGGGATCAATTTTAGGCTTTCTGTTTTCTATTCAAAATGCTGTGCCTCTTTTCTTTCGGAGGGCAAAAATTTTCCAATATATTTTTAAAATGTCGTTAGCACGCGAGATAACACCCCCCTCGTGCCGACGTCCCTGATGCAACCGAATTAAGGCTCCATGAATTATTGTGCTTTGACATGGTAGCCTGTAGCAAGGCAATGATTAATCTATTCATTCATCACGCGGGCTGCTTTAGAAAAATAATGGTCACACTGCAGCGCTAGTGAGGCCCAAATGCCGAGGCCCAAGAGCTTGACGTAAACGAAAATATTATCTTGGTTTTGAAAATAAAATGTGAAAAAGAATTCAATTCGCTGAACGGTTTGTGTACTACGCCGTGACGCCGGACACGTGTACGGCTTGACGAGCATGTCAGCCCGTCACGAGGGTGAGCGGACACGACTGAATACATTTATATATATAGATAGCTGTTGTATAGAATAAATACATACAGCTTAATTCGGATCAATACACGTAGCCGTTATGTAGGCGTATTATAGCCTAGCTCTATAGATTACGCCGTATTTTGGTGATCAGGGGCGTGTAAAGTAGGCAAGCGCTTTGCTCAGAAGAGCAAAACGCTTGTGAAGCGCTTCAGAGCGAGAAGTCTTCGTGGTGAACGAAAAGACGAAAATACAGCCTGCGCGGTTGAGTTTCATACAACTCACACCTACTTCACGTAGATTGTATTGTCGTCTTTTCGTTGACCAGCAAGATTGTGCTGAGCCAAGCGCTTGCCTACCTTACACGCCCCAGGTATCAGCTGTGACTGAAGATTACCAGGGGTCAGTCACTGGTATGGTTGATGTGACCAGGGATCAGCTCTGTGATTGTGACCAGAGATCAGTTAAGATTGAAGGTGACTAGGAATCAGTGTATGTATGTGTATGCTGTGAGTGATTGTGATCAGGGATCAGCTGTGACTCATGTCAAAGAAGCAACTTCACAGGTAATCGCTTCAAGTGCCTCGTGTGCTATGACTACGACCTGTGTGCCGTGTGTCACGCCGCCGGCACCACATCCCCTCGACACACGGCCGACCACCCGATGCAATGCCTGCTCACACAGGCAGATTACGGTACTGGGCATGCCATTATTCAGTTGATAATATTTTATGATACCGGGACTGGAAGCAATTTGTTACAACTTTTGTTGAGCATTTCAGTCCGTTTAGTATCAATTTTTATTTCAATGCTATACTGTGTCTAAAAACAATTATTCACTTCACCAGGTTGAGAAGTTTTATGAATATTACTGCGCATTGAAGGAGGCAGCCAGAATAAACACAGTGAAATAACTGTTATTGATCATAATTTGTTCTATTAGTGACTATAAATACACCGTGTTTAAAAACAAATTTTTACTTTAATCTTGAGAACTTTATATATTAGTCCTTTCTTCGCAGCGAATGAGGCAGCCAAAATAAGCGGGACGAATAAATATTTTTGGTCTATATTGCAAAGTACCGTAAATGGGCCTAAATATACATTGCTAGCTGCGATCGTTCATCTTCCATTTTACTATGCTAAATACAATGAGAACTAAAGATATACATTTTTATTTTTTATATAAATTTTTTATGGGTTGCATTATAAGTTTTTAGTGTGAAATTATCTGTCGCTACGATCTTGTCTCAGCATTGTTTTAATTGTTAAATTGGCACTGTCTGACTATACGTTAATGAAATACATTTGATGCAGAAAAATATCAAAGGTCCACAGTGCATCAGAAATTGTGGGATTAATCGATTGACAGACAAAGCACAGCAGAGACTGGATTTTCTGTTTTGTTATTGGCTTATGGCGCTTTGATAGAAGGTTCAGCCTTCTGCGTTGAGTGTGGCCTGTCAATGTGGAGGTAAATCTTCTGGTCAATAAAATATTAATGTGGCTCGCACTGCTGCAGGAGTGGTTTCTGAGCAAATGAGCTTTGCGCTTCGACTTTGCTTTTCAGCTAGAGCTGCAAAGCTGGATTAGGGTTACGGTTAGGGTCTGGCTTGTTAAGGATTAAATGTGATTAGAGTTATTGACTCAGTTTTGAATTTTGAAACAAAACACAATTCGGTACCATTAAGTGTCACGCTCATTCCCCTTGCCATTAAGTGTGACGCTCGTTCCCTTACCATTAAGTGTCATGTATATTCTTTTATCATTAAGTGTCACACTCATTACCCTGTCACTAAGTGTCACGCTCATTCCCTGATCATTAACTGTCACTCTCATTTCCTTACCATTGAGCGTCACGCTCATTCCCTTACTATTACGCGTCAGTCTCATTCTTTTACCATCAAGTGTCACGCTCATTCCCTTACCATTAAATGTCAAGCTCATTTCCTGGGATGAAGGCAGAATCAATTCTTGCGCTTGGTTGTTGATGGGCTACTTTGTGGCTGTCATAATGGCGTAGGACGGTGAAGCCAATTACGGTCCACGCTCCAATTATGGTCCACCTGGGCTGTTTTAGCCTCTTTGTTAGGTGAGTTTAAATCTCTACTGCAAACTAAAATTATAATGTTTTTATTTTGGAAGCAATTCACTATTCGTCAAGATACTATGGGTGCGGTTAAATGCATAGACCACAACTGTAAAAATATATTTCTGCAGCGCCCCCCAGAAGCAGTAAATTTAATCCGTTCTTCTGATAGCATTCATCTTCATTGAATAGTGGTTTTCTCTGCAACGCATTGAGCTATAGATACAACTCGATATCGCACATGTTCTACACAGTTGCCCGCATGTAATACCATAGCAGTTTATGTATTTGTGGGCATATTTAAGCAAATTTTTTGCTATGATCATAATAGGGATCTTAAAACTAACTAAATCCAATTATGGTCATGCTTGAAAAGCAAGCAAATTGTCGAAATCCGATTATGGTCATAGCAGGATCCCGTTATGGTCCACGTTTCCTATTATGGTCCACCCCGCACACCAATTATGGTCATAGCCGTCAATACCATTGAAGTTAGGCCAATGCTTGTCGCGCCAATTATCGTCATACCTAGAGTCCATTTATGGTCATACTCACTTCTAAATATGGTCCAGTCATGAGGCCAATTGTTGTCTTAGCCGTGCAATAGGGCCTACCATTGGAGTATGGCCAAATGAATGCTTGTCATGCCGATATTGTGGTCACGCCTCGTCCATTGAGACCTGGACTATGATCATACTCACTTTCAGTGAATGGCCATCATGTTTTATTATAACACTAGTTTAGGCCAGGCTATACAAAATGAGTGTCTTTGTTACGCACACTATTTACTGTAGGCTCTAGGCCTACAGCTCTTAATATGTACAGCGTGAAGTTCTGCGGGCATGAGCACCGTGTGATTTATATTGCAAACTATTGAGGGGCGACTCCTGCCGCCCCGCTAAAATCTTGGAATTGACGCTGATACCTATATCAATAATTAACATAATATTCGCCGAACCATAACGGAATGGCTAGCTGGCAGTACGGGCTCCGCACTGACATACGCGACTCCAAATCAGTCATGTAGCCCATAGTAAATGTGTTACATGGCTGCGATTTTTCTTGCTTGGGGCGATTATTGTTGGAAATGATATTGGAACGCTCCAGAACGATTTTGAAACGATGTGGGAACGATGTGGAAACATTTGGAATGATGCATGGCATCACTCATGGACGATGTTGGAGCTCTGTTTGAACACTAGGAACGATGTGAGAATTATGTAAAAGATGTGACAATACTCAAGGACGATGACGATGGGAGCAGTCGATACCATGTGAGAACGTTCTGAAGCGATGTGAGATCACTCGATGGCTATGTAGGAATGATGTGAAAGTAGACCTACTATTGAAACTATGTGTGAACATTGTGAAAACATTAAGAATGATGTGGAAGCGATGTGGGAACACCGAGTATGAATTTCAAACATTTTGGAAACACTAAGGTAGTTGTGGGAACCATATTGGAACGAAAAGCCAACGATATGAGAACACTAAGAACGGTGTGAAAACACTCGGGGACGATGTGGGTATTGAGTACATTCTGGAAACAATAAATACGAGGTTTGAACGATATTGGAGTACAACGAATAATGTACGAATGCTCTGAAACGATGTGGGAACTTGCGATAGCGTTGTGGAAATGATGCGATAATGCTAAGAACGACATGTGAACATTGTTGTTGCACTATGAACGATGTGGGAACGATGTAAGAGCACTCGAAACGATTTTCCAAATCGTTCCGAGTCTCCCCACCATGTTCACACGTCGTTCTTAGTGTTGAAACATTATTTCCATATTGTCCCAAAGTGTTCCTGCATGGTTTTCACAACATTCCCTGGTGTTTTCCCATAGGCCTATAGCCAATAACAATTGGGCCCATTTCCCAGTCATTCAAATAGCACTTACTGCCGATTACTGGCTGACGATTATGAGATTAGCGGAGCTAGCTTGTGCTATAGGTTTGGCTCTGACGATAATTGATCATGTTCATATGGTCAATTATCGAAGCGTTGTGGCCGAGTGGTCTAAGTCGCGGACTTCGGATTGCGAGTGTGTGGCAGAGAGTCAGTTCGAACCCCGGCCGCGGCAAAAGATTTCGAGTCACTTCGTGCACCCTTAGCAAAGGTGCTTAATTTCGTCCGCCCTGCAAATGATAATTTTTTAGGGTGGAGTGCAGTAGAGAAGTTGAAGTCGAAGTTGATGACGATAAATCGAGACGTCTTTAGCCAGCCCAGATCATAATTGGTTCCTCGCTGGTCCACAATAAGGCTCGCTATGGCCTTAATTAGTATTTCGTCATTTTTTGCACTTAAAAGCTCATTAAAAAGTCAATAAAGTATTTTAAAACATTTTTGCTCTTAAAAAGCTCATTAAAAAGTCAATAAAGTATTTCTGAACATTTTTTGGATTGTTATCATTAAATCAGATGTTGGCAGTCTCAGATACATGAAAATTATAGATATTGGCTCACTAACTTTGACAAAATAGCTGTCAAAAGTTGGAAAAACTCTCGGCCATGACCATAAATAGCTTCAGCACCCTAGTAGACCTAGCGAGACGAGATAGTGCATGCTAGATCTAGATTAAATAGAAACTGTGTACATATAGCAAGCATCCTTAAAACCATTGTTGCATGCTGCTGGACCCACAATAGTGTATTTGAAGTGAATGCTATTATATATATATACATAGTATAATAAGTATATATTATATTATATATACTATTATAATAATCTTGCTTAGTAATCTCTCTGTAGTCATATTGCTACCAAGGCTATTGGATAGCAATATTTTTTGTATGGCTAATTTCTTAGGATATGGTAGCGATTTAATGGCAAAGAAGTAACGACGGTGAAGATTTCTTGGTGCCAGTATCATCATCTTATGCTAATGACGATGCAACGCTAACCCTAACTCGTATTGCACGAACACTTATTTTTGTGTAGTTTGGAGACCGTGTGTAGCACACATACGGTTCGGTTCCGCGCAAGAGAGCCGGCACAGAACCGCTCCCCCTTCTTTAGTCGCCTCTTACGACTCGCCAGGGGAGCTCTGGGCTGCGAGCCAATTCTTTGTTCCGCGGCCTGCAGGGGGCAGCTGGCCGGGAATGCGCATCGACGCGTCATCTTATGCCGCGTTTATGCAATATATTCAGTAGGCCTATTGCATCAATTGTCTACGTATTTCAGTTGTCTGACATTTTCAATATTTTCTCTGCTAACGATCAATTTCGATGTTGAGGGACATGATGCAGCTGTCAGCGCTTACGGCGTGGTGTAGCGTTTTTCTGGATCACCGCATGTAGACGAAGCCTGTGCAGTGCGCAGTATGTTGTTTACACTATTAGTAGTACTCTAGTACAGTGTACGCGCGTGGTTACGGAGTTGTTCCATGGCGGTGAGACCCCGAGTGGTGGTAGTGTGGACCATCTGGTTCGGTGTTGTGTGTGGTTCTAGTTGTTCAGCGGCGGTGGGACCCCGAGTGGTGGTGGTGTGAACCAGCTGGTTCGGTGTTGTGTGTGCGGTTCAGTGTTGTGTGTGTGGTTCAGTGTTGTGCGTGTTGTTCAGTGTTATGCATGTTGTGGTTGCAGAGTTGTTCCACGGTGGTGAAACCCCGAGTGATGGTGTGGACCAACTGGTTCAGTCGTACACGTGTCCCGTCTGTGGACGACTGGGACTGACTGAGTCCCACCTGCTGGAGCACGTCAGCATAGAACACGCTGACTCTACTGCTGAAGTGGTGCGTGTGCCTATGTTCGTCTGATCGCCTGCAAGTCGGGAAACAAAGAATTGGCTTGCAGTCCAGGCTCTCCGGGTGAATCGTAAAGGGCGACTAACGAAGGGGAAGCGGTTCTGTGGCGGCCCTCTTTTTCAGATTCGGACTGTAATAGTCTCCGTTATCAGTACTACACACGGTTCATAAACTACAAATCCTCTGTTCGTCTGCGCATCTCGTATTGTCACTGCAATCTTGCTAAATCCGCTGGCGCTATGGTCTTGTTAGAAATGCCGGTACTGGTAGTGAAAAGAAAACATGAAGGTTGAAAGTTCATTGAGCTTAACTTCAGTCTACAAAATTATCAAGGGTCTTAAATAGCATTCATGTAACAGAACAGGGCCGTTGATTAGGGGGATTTTGGGGGTTGAAAGTTAAAACCTCCCTGAAATAAAAAAATTAAAATATCATATCTGTGTGCGTATTGCTGAAGTTTGTCCAATCTGTGTATATGAATGTTGTTGCTGAAGGGGTGTCCTATTTGCGTGTGTAATATTACTCAGGCTGTGTCCCATCTGCGCGTGTTACTGTTGAAAGTGTGTCCCATCTGTGCGTGCAACTGTTGAAGGTGTGTCCCATCTGTGTGTGTATTATTGTTGAAATTATGTCTCATCTGCGTGTCTTACTGTTGAAGGTGTGTCCCATCTGCGCCTGTTACTGTTGAAGGTGTGTCCTATCTGCGCGTGTATTACTATTGAAGGTGTGTCCCATCTGCGCTTATATTATTGCTCAAGGTGTCCTATTTGTGCGTGTATCATTATTTAAGGTGTGTCCCATCTGCGCGTGTTACGGGGGAGGAGACCCCAACCAGGTGATGGACGACCTCGCCGGGCACCTCATGCTCGAGCATCGCAGCCCTGCAGAACTCATATCCTTATCAGCTGTCTACGGCATTCTAGACTCTGGAACATTCTGGTTCTAATATTTCTTGTATCAATGATGGCATTCTTTATACAATATTTTGGAGGAACAGTGAGGCGCTGTGGTGTAATGGTTAAAGCATCTGATTTGGAATCCAGATAGACCTACCTAGGTTCAAATCCTGGCGCCGAAAACTATGAAGCCATGCGTTACAGGCCCTTCGGCAAGGCTGTTGAGCATGCTTGGTGATAATCATTATGCAGGATAAATTTGTTATTCTGGTTGAAGACAGGAAGGGCATCCGCCATAAAAACCCAGCTCTAATACAAACGTCTAAGCTTTATTGACACGAACAAAACGTTACAGGCTTGCCTGTAACGCATTAGAAAAACCGTGATGATTAAATTATTATGGAGTATACGGTAGTTCTCAACTTGCGCAGTACGTACCAGGTAAGCTTGGACTGATTAATGGACATTTCCTCATGAAAATGCGCAGAAAAGCGATAATGGCACGCTATGCAGTACTTCCCAGGCTTGTTATAAGAGGGGCTAAAGAGGGAGGAGCAGTTTGCGCGGCCTCAAACTTATGAAACCTATCTATTGATTACGCAGCGTATCGCATAATAATAGTATTCGAGTGCACGAATCCTTAGCGCCGGCGCACGATGCTCAGTTGATCGGCATGCGCTCCGTGCGCCGTGTCCCCCATCACGGCGGAGGGGGGCGTGGTGGGGGAAGGTCGCGCCGCTCCAACCCTCCGGCCCAGTCACCGGGGTCGGCGCTGCCGCCCCTGGACAGGCAGCGAGTCGCGGCGGAGAGGGAGTTGAGGGAGAGAGACGGCGCGGACCCTATTGCCGGTCAGTCGGTGGTTTGGATTTAATCTTTATGCTGTTGCCAAATGTACGATAATTTAGGGTCAAAAAGGGCGTTTATACGATGTATGATAATAGGTGTGCGATAATTATTTTTGTTTAGTTCTTGGGCATTTTTTAGGCTGTACTATAATTTTGTCTCAAAGACGATAATTTTTGGCATTTTGTACCATAATTTCATTCTGAGAAATTGGCAACACTAGATGTGCATCATGAATGGCAGCAGTTGAAGCCAGCTGGTTTTGTATTGTTTTCTTGTTTAGCGGCACAGCGACACACGAGGGCCAGTAGGATGATTGTAGTACCAAACGGTGATGACAATTATGATGTTGTCTTGTGTCGCTGAAGTTAGCAATATGCCGTAGGCGTATACGGCGCTCAGGGACCAACCCAGTCAGTTAGCCATGTGTCGCTAGGCTACAAAGACTCATTTATTGACCCCGGAGGGATGAAGGGCAGAGATTGGTCCTTAACGTCGTCCCTATGTATTTTCTGTCTATCTCGCAAGCACGCGTTGCCTCCCGCCGCGAAGAGGCTGCACAATGACGCTTGACTCCGGTCTTGGTCCGGTAATTAAAATTAATCGGTGGCCGTTCAGGGGGGGGGGTGGCTGTTGGTAGTGATTATGTATAGACAGTGATGAAAATGTAAACATTCGGATTACTATTGCGCAGGCGTTCTTTTCTGATCTAGTCTCAACATTGAACGGTCAGCCTGTGAGTGAACGCTCTCGCAGCGAAAGCGAAAACATAATGTGATCTTACAGTAATCCGAGAGTGCTCTGTCCAATAGCCACCGCAGTACTGCAGCTGTTCAAATAGCCTACTAATGGGCCTACTGTACTAGTAGCCTACTGTTAAGTAGAATTATGCCTATTATGCCCCCCCCAAAATGGGTATGCTCATACATAGTACCCTCCCTCCCATGCACATAAGCAAGCGTACTCTTTAACCTTTACCCCCTGCAGGTCAGGGAACAAAGAATTGGCTTGCAGCCCAGAGCTCCCCGGGCGAGTCGTAAAAGACGACTAAAGAAGGGAGGGTGGTTCTGTGCCGGCTCTCTTGCACAGAACCGGACTGTATATAGTCTTGGTGTTACACATGGTCCCTAAACAAAAAAAAATCTTTATTCTTTAAACTTTCCCCCTGATTGCGTAATAACTAGACAAGCTCTTTGCGCTGGTCTCTGTATCCTGCCTCAACATTCTTTGGCGCAGAGTTATTGGCGCAGCTATCTGCGGCACGCAGACACACGGCAGCAGCGCAGTCCATCTCCAACCAGCTGAGGCAGTTCGAACTGCAGCTACAGTCCACTCGGTGCGTAGAGCTACAGTCCACTCGGTTGATAGAGCTACAGTCCACTCGGTTGGTAGAGCTACAGTCCACTTGGTGGGTAGAGCTACAGTCCATTCTAATGCGTTACAGGCAAACCTGTAACACTGTGTTTATGTTAACGCAGGTTAGACGTTTATATTGGAGCTGGGTTTTTACGGCTGGATGCCCTTCCTGTCGCCGACCAGGATGATAAATTACCCTGGACTACGATTATCAGCTGGCGACACTTGTATATTCAACGGCCTTGCTGAAAGACCTGTAACGCCATGGTTTCATAGTTGCCGACGCCGGGATTCTAACCCAGGTCTCCGTACTCTGTCCGACGCCTTAGACCTAACCGCTACACCACAGCGTGTCGCTGTTGTGTATAGATTGTATATTATTTGACTGAAATTTATACTAAAATATATCCACATTTTTCTTAGAGCGAAATTACAACATTTTGACTGATATTTTGCGTTGATAATAAACAATTTAATTTTTTTAATAAATTTATAATATACAAAAATACAAAATTTTATTTTGCATGATCAGGCAATAATGAATTTTCACAGCAAAATATGAACAGGCGAGTCTTCTTTTCGAACAGAAACCAGGTTGACAGGCTCCTGCCGATACCAGCGGAGACCTTCAGATCGACGGCGGCCATTTTGTTTCCCCAGTCATTGGAACCGGCAGCCGGTGGTGTGGAGACCGCTCCAGTTGAGACTGCCCTTACAAACAGCAGCAACTGTCTGGCATCCAGTCGTCGTGGCATCAAGCCAGTTTTTCTTCTGTCCAGGTAAAAAAAGCTAAATACACGAATAGTTTGAGCATTACGGATATCATCGCTATGCATAGCGCTTATTTCTCTTTCGAAGATCAGTAAAACAAATTGCTATATCGCAGTTGGGCGATAAAGCCATATGACCATCATATGATATATGTTAGTCAAAATTTTACTGAATTTTGATAACAGCTGCTATTTGAGGCCAATATATATTTTTAAATTGAAGTGAATTAAATCCTGAATTAGTGCCTGCTTGTGTTGACAAACTGCATTCAGGACTTCTTTCTCTATTCAGCTACATGAACACGAGTTTAGATCGGGATCAAGTTAAAAACTGACTAATCTGCGCATCTAAACCATGACGAAAGTCGAGATTTAACCATGTTCTTCCAATAAGTCTTTTCTTGCGTAAAGTCTTCTTTTAAAAGTTCTTACTTCTCTTTACGGTTCATTTATTCCAGGATGAGCATCCCTCTTGGCGTCGTCGATATACCAGCTGCAGAAGACTCAGCTGCACCCTATTTATAGAGAATTCTGATTGGTTATTTTATTGTCGCTAGGCTGGAGATCGAGGCGAGGACAGAAGACGAGCGAGAGCAAGGGGAGGTGGAGCTGGCCCTGCATGCCCTCTGCCTCCACGACCTCCTCCTTTCCTCCCTGGCGCCCCCTCCCTCACCCCCGGTCCGTGCCCCGGCACCTCGACCCACCCCTGCGCCCTCACCACCACTGGCTGTGCACTCAGGTAAGCTGCCCTTAAACTGATATTTTGAGTTTTTTATATTTGGAAAAAATAACAATTATTATTTATGGTACAGTTACTAGGTCAGCTTTGTAATATTATATAGACTTTGCATCAATATAAGTCTTTAATCTACAATTTCATGACACTGTGTCTGTTGAACTTGAGCATAGATTCGCAACTCTAACAGACATTATTTGTAGAATTTGTTTTAGCAGGTGTAGCGTGCCAAAAATGGTGATGAGATGCGCATTTTTTAACATAATTTGAAATGAGCCAGTGTAGCATTTCGCATAGAAATCGGTTACAGGGTGACTTACACCTATGCGGTCTTTGAAGGCTGAGCAATTACACTGCGCCTGTTTTTTGCTGCATATATTTTTTGCTGTTTTGCCTCTCGGACATTTTGCTGCACTTTGTTTTTGCGTGACAGTAATGATTACATGAGGCCTAATTGTGTGGGTTTCAGTCACAGGAACACGCGTGTCGCCTCACGACCAGTCGCTTTGCCTCTCTCCTCCCCCACCCTCAGGTTCCCAGGCACTGCCCGTAACATCTTCCTCTGCTGCCGGTAGCACCCGGTCAGCATCAGCGACGGCGCATCTGGTGCGCATTTCGCGCGGTGGAGCAGAGCCGGATGGCGTTGGTGATGACACGAAAATCGTCACTCCGCCGGTTCACTCCGTACCCCCTCCGGTTCGACGCAAGCAGCTGATTGGTCGAACGAATAAGGAACAAACGGGAGCGGCGGGGGGTCGGGGAGGGGGCGGGAGTTTGAGCAAGGAGGGAAAGTTTAAATAGCTGGGAGGAGTTTCAGTTGTTTAGCGATGGGGGTGGTGTGTGTGATACGGTAGCCGGTGATAGTATGATGGAAATTTGACCCGTGTAGTAATACTGTAGAGTGATTTGAAATACGTGATGCGACGTGTGTGTAAATGCGACATAAACAATACATTGATGTCAATTTTGACTACACGATACGCGGATTTAATTAAACGCAAACGTCAAAAAGTTTCGCAGTACTGGGGTCGCAGTGTTTGTAAGCGTGATACGTAAACATCGCTACTATTCAAGCCATATTTGGTGATTTATCCGGCTTTTTCTTTCTCCGCGCGTCAGTGTCGTCGACTCATTACGGTATTACTTATTCCGGTGACGTCTGCGGCAGTGAGATCGTGAGCGTTATGGATTTATAATATTTTACAGTGAATGACACGTGCGTGAAGGACAGACATGAGAGTTCACAGTAGAGCCTTGATTTCATTTAGTTCGTCAAGCAGCGACTTACTATACGCTCAATGGATGATTGGTTGATGTGACAATGCTTTGATGCTCACCGCTCGGCTCACATCTGTAGCTTAGGCTACATCACGCTGCTCACGCAATCATTTTTAACCCAGAATTTTTAGCTTTATTTCAACGTCGCGTCTTGATTACGATTAGTTTTTACGCGATATATCTTGTGCGGATTTCTGAATATGCGATTGTAATGGATTTTTTGGGTTTACCGCTTGCAATTTTGACTAGGAGATGTTGGAAAACATGACCGTAAAACGTGAAGGTTTTGCTGCATGTTGTTTTTGCGGTTTTGCCTCTCGGAAATTTTGCTGCGGTTAATTTTCGCTTTTGAGTCCATTATAAATTGCGTCTGCAGTGTTATTTTCACGCATTTAATTTTCGCGAGTTTGACCGATTCTGAAAATTTGCCAAAATTACATGCAAGAGAAAATTCTATGTTTTACAGGTTTAAATCAATGATAATAGTATAATGATAATAGCAATGGTTTAGAGTCCGTTTTGGCGCATAATGGCGTCATCGGGGATCTCCCTTTCTCATTGGCATCCATTAATTTTGTCGACGGAAACCCAAGACAAAGGGGTAGAAGAAAAAGTGTGATATAGCAGGGTTCGATTTTTTTGCGTGTTTGTGTATGTCTTGACATGTTGCATGTTACATGTATGTCTTTTTAATTCAAAAATTGACACATTAATGAAGAAGATTAGGTATCAGCTAAAGAGATGGCAAATAATCGGGAGTTATGGATGAGTGTCAGCGTAGAAAACATCCAACCTGTGCTAGCACGGAAAAGTAGACTTAAAACGTAAATGATGATGATGAAAAATTGGAAAGTAGTTTTTCATTCAAGTTTCTGAACTAAGCCCAATGTCAAACATCAAATATATTATGCATGTTATTTGGTGGGTTTGCATCTTAAAAATTTGACTGCCCTTAATTTTCGCGTTTTCTGAGGACAGCCCATTATAAATAGCGCATGCAGCGTTATTTTCGTGCATGTAATTTTTGCATGTTCGGCCAATTCGCCGAATTGGCCAAAATTACATGCGCGCAAAAATTTTATGTTTTACAGTATTGCCATATATTTTAATTCGGCTATGGTGTAAATTACTCCTCTACTTCCCCAGGTGATCATCTCTAGCGAAGCATTAGTAATCTGTTATAATACTTTAAATGGCTGTCTATAGTGGTTTCGCATCGTGAACAAGTCTTACAAGCTGGTTGTAAGACTGTTTTGCCACTTTCATTTATTTGTCAGTTTAAGGAATTTTTATTGGTTTTTACTTTATTGTAGCGTTCGTAAAATTTGATTAATTTTGTGTAATTTAAGTTTTAATTTTCTTAAGTGAAAATTTCACTTTTTTTATTCTATATGTCAGACTGGCTTTGAAGCACGGCTACTTTTTCTGAATCTGGCCTATCCTATGTGATACTGTTTGATGGTCTCGCAAGTAATGCCAGCCAGTGTTTAGTTTTATTGAATGATTGATTGTATGTGTGCTGAACTCTTTCATTTGATAGGATAAAAACTACAGATAACTGCACTAGGCTTAAACTTGCCCGTGGTATGTTGTACATTACTGGTTATATTTCATTTATCTTGTAACTTTTAAAATTCATTTTGCGCAGATCTTGGACATCTTTTCGCTGTGCTGAGATTTACTCGTGGTTAGTTATTACCGATTCGGGTTAGATTTAAGATCGTAAAGATCTTTTGGTTTTACACAAGTCTTCGTACGCTAAGCCCCTCCTTTTATCAAACGAGGTCAAGTTTCTGCTGCATTTTCGAACAAATATTGAAAACTAATGGATCACAATCGTTGTGAAGTTTAAACCACAGCATTGCAGTGTTATAGTGTCACTTATGGCGCGTTTACATCAAATCTTTATGTAACTGAAGCTTAAGTGGAACCTAAAGCCTCGGTTACATCAGGTCGTCAGGCTGTCTTCCGGCAGCCTTCCGCAAAGAATGGTCTTCACAGGCGGCCGTGAAGATGCGTCTTGCACTCTTGCGGGGTGATAGCGCCTTCTGGCGGCTGAAGACAGCGTCACTGAAGACACAAATTAACGATGTATTAAGTCTTGCGACCGGATTTTGGCTGTCTTGCGGGAAGAACTCTTCCAGAATGACAGCCTGACGATCTTATGCAACTCTCATAATCGTCGGTAGTTGAACAATGGCTTGTTTATAGTAGAAAACGACCCAGATCGAGCAGTGGCAAAATTATCGAGCAATCAAATCAAGCAATTTCTCGAGCCATGTTAGAAAATGAATGGATTTTTAAGAAAAACTTTGAAAGTCGATGTGGAATGCTAAAAAATGGTCTAAAAAGTGATAAGAAAATGCCCTCTGGAATAAAATTTTAGTTCATCGATAGAATCGAAAAGTTCTGCATCTCCCCTTGCGATTTCTGTGCGAAAAAGGAAAAAAAGAGCTTACCGGACACTTTGAGCATTGAGCATGCCGCTCTTTTAATCCGGAACTAGCCCCACTGGTGACCGAGCATCATTATCAAGTTACCGTGGTCACGGTAGCACTTATATAGGGATGGCGTCTTCGCCTATAGTAATCTTGTTCTTGTTGTTGGGGTTGTTGTTGTTGTTACATGGGAGAGATAGGAAATTTTAAGGAAGATGGATTATCTTTCTCAATATTC
>JAQIWG010001121.1:0-26441 GCA_034695025.1 Chamaedrilus cognettii
TTGAATATTAAGTTTACGATAAGTTGAAAATTAAGTTGACAATTAAGTTCAAGCAGAAGTAACAATGGGCCCAAGAGAAATCCGCGAACGGTAGAGGGGAGGGGGGCTGTCCGACACTTTTAAAGTCATTTTAAACAGTGATTTTTCAGTTGTATCGTGCACATGTATGTCATTTTCTACAGCCCTATATTCGATTTCTTTATACTCCATTCAGATCTTTACAGAGCTTAATTATCCTTTTTTGCGCCGTTGTTACCAACTTACCAGTGCATCTCCATTTCTAGGTCATTCTTAGTAGTGTTTTTCCTTTTTGAGGCAATTCTTAACAGTGCATGCATGCTTGTTCATTTTCATTAAAAAGGGGTTCTGGCCCCTGTCACAAAACTAACAAGGTCCGGCTGATCAGCCGTACGCCCCTCGCCCCCCACTCCTGTTACTTGTTACAACAGCACTGATAGCAGGCCTATAGGCCTACTAGAATGTACATGTAAGTCTCGTAATAATACTGCCCGTATGTCATCATTTGTCATGTAAGGGAGATTTTAAAAATATAATTTCCTTGAACCGTTTTTCGTACATAATATAGTAGCTTTTAGGGACGGAAAAGCATTTATTTTGACATAGTCAGATATAGTAGTCCTAAGCCTAGGCATATGTAGGCTACGTTGCTAAAAGCTCTAAGGCTAATTCACTAAATTCTACACCGGAAAGCTCGAATGCAGCCTAGATACAAACTAGTGGCAATGATAAGTGGCTACTGGAATTAAGGTTTATAGTCACAGGCCTACACGTACGTGTGCTTGTAAATGTACGTATATGTGCGTGTAGGCTACACGTATAGCTACGATGTACTGTACGCGCTTGTAGACAAAAAAGTCACCGCATAGGCTGCATCCGAGCGAAGTCTAATGCCAGAGCCTTAAAGCTCGAGACTACATTGCAATGACGACGCTACCATAAAGTCGGATTGACATGTACGCTAAATTGCTAAAACATCGCCAAAGGGATGCAAATTACTCTTCAAATTGATATAGCCCTCGTCTTAGTAGGCGCGTTCGGATGCAGCAAGTTTGCGATTATATGCTTAGGGTCTCGTTCCATGATGCATTTTTTGCATGCAGATCTGCATGCATGAAAAGTTTGCAATGAAAGCACAAACAGCGAGCTAACGTCACAATGTCTTGACTGCAGCCTACCACTGCGAGCCGACGCGCGGCGCAGCAGTCAATGGAACTGTGACGTCACTTCAGCGCTTGTCGTTTACATGTAGTTATACAGTTTTCATGCATGCACATCTGCAGGCATAAAATGCACCGTTGAACGAGCGCCTTACTCTTATAGCCTGCTGGAACAGTGTCATAATCTAAGGTCGTCAAGTCAAAAGACACCCACGGCTAGACCCTGAAGAGCCTCGAGAGTAGTCCATTAAAAGAGATCGCCTTCGTGCAGGCGAAAAGCCAGAGTTCTCTAAAATGGGAGGTTAGGTCCCCATTAGGGTCTACATTGTATGATGTCACGCATTCTCGATGCTTATTTGGCCTATGGGTATATATCGGATATGGGAAAGGATCTGTCCGTGATCTATAATAGCGCTCCATATAGCATTTTATAAAGCCTATACGCTATGGCCTACCAACAATAGGCCTATGCCAAAGTCAAAACAGTTTCAACACGATCATTTCAAAAACTTGGTCATTGCGTGAGTGTGCGAAATTCAATCTGTAACAACTCCTAACGTATACTTTCATGCAACACGGAGTTTTGGAAACTACCTCCTCAATTCATTTTCGAAGGACTGCGCGTCGCTCAGTGCCGACATTCCGAACGAAGGGTTAATGGCCTTTCTGTACCGACGTTCACTAGGCCAACTAATCCATGTCCCTTTTTTGTGACAACGAGTTCAAGCCCCTCACTCATTCAAGCCCCGACCGCTCCCCCAAGCACAGTACTACATGGGTCGAGTTGTCGACGCTGTCATGCAGTCAACGTCCTACTCTGAAGGGATAGATTCTGGAAGAAAGTAGGCGCGCCAAGATAACGATTGCACTTAGCACTAATTGAGTTACTGTGACACAGGGTCATCTTCATTCGTCAAGCGGCGACATTTCGCCGCAACGACGACGGTTTAATATCTTAATATGGAGCGATACGTCGACGCAGAACGCGTCGCAGGGGCCCATGGGCCTCGGGACCGGACACCGGCGTTAATCAGTTTGGACACGACCTGCAGGGACGCGCTTCGACATAAACCTATACCAGGAAAAACGTAGGCCTGGTTGCGATTGGCGTAGGTCTATCCTTGTAGCCTAATACTCCTTTAAAGTTACTTTGCATAGTTATATATATATGCCTATATTTAGTCTTTACTATAGTGAGAAGTGACATATGCAAGGATCAGAAAATATAATAGAGCGCCTATTTATTTTTAGAATATGAGATTCATCTTCTCTAAATTGTGCAGTTGTTACTTCAAAAGTTAGGTACTTGACAATTCTTTATGCCAGCTAGGCTACATGTGCATGTTAGCCTACTCTGAAAACGCCAGAGTATTGAAAAAAAAAATTGATTAAAAACTAGAAAGAACAAGAAGAACTGGTTTTATTTGGCATGTAGGCTGTAGCTCGAGTCAAGCGACCTAATGAATATTGATTAGGATAGGCTATGTTATGTTTTTCCTGGTATAGGTGCATGTCGGAACGCGATCGAGGCGCTATATCATCGTTGCACATCATATTGTAAAACATGAAATTTCCGCGTGCATGCAATTTTGCCAAATTTCGTCAATCGGTCAAACTCACGATAATGACGTGCGTGAAAATTAAGCTGCAGAAGCCAAGTATAACGGGCAATCCTCAAAAACGCGAAAATTAAATGCAGCAAAATTTCGGAGAGCTAGAAAACGCCAAAATAATGTGCAGCAAAAATGTCATGTTTTACAGCATCTCCTTCACCCCTAGTTGGATATTTTAGTTAAAATGCATTTTACGACTGCGACTTTGCAACCCTAGTCAGATATTTTACTTAAAATGCATTAGCAAGATGGGGCTATTTTGAAGCCTTTTCCATCGTTTTTCTTCACTATAATGCAGCAAAACCAACGAGGTATTAATGTACTCGAATTAACATTTAGTATCTATTCATGAAATCATCAACATGCCAAAACAACCATTAAATATTGCAAGTATAATCTAGAGACATAATATTTGTATCCTTCCATGAGACAAGAGATGAACGTAGGAATGAACTCTTTCCAGTTAGGTTAATTCTAGCTCTTCGTAATCAAGTCAGCAGTTTCGATTTGTGTCCAAATCGTGTCCAAAGACGTGCTGATACTCGATTTAGCCATCGACCAATCGGAAATTACATTATTCTTTGTCTTCTGCACTTGTCACTCCAAACCAATTCTTTCGACGCGCTGAAACAGTAGCAAATACAGTGCTGTTGATCAATGGTTACTTATTGTCATGCAGTTAACTTATATCACTTTCAACAGCTAGACTAAAAGATAAGTTAAGGCATCATCGCAAGCAAACAACATTTGTTTTAAAAAATTGAAAGGAAAAACTTTTACTTTTAATTTAATTATTCAATACTAGCTGGGGTACCCGGCGTTGCCCGGGTTAAAAAATACTGAGAATTGAAATGGAACCCCTCCACTGGGTGTCCCATACCCACCGACACAGTAGTGAAGGTTTCTAGTGAAAAGCTGCAAAACTGTGGAAATGCATCCCGGTCAAACAGACACACACACAGAATCTTCTCTTTATTTACATAGATATTATTTCATCACAAGCCAGATAGAGTAATATTATTGATTGTCTAATAAATTTATGCTTTAAATTTTGTAGTACTGTAAGCTTAAAAAATTCAATGCTAAGAACAGAAGGAATAAATTCTTCGTTTTAATCGCAGCGTTAGGTTTTTTAAAAGTATGATACTGTGTATATAGAAACACAAACTAAAATAGTTCATTTCAGTGCTTCGGGGCCAAGTCAAAAGCTGCTCCCCCTTTTTATAGCCTTTCATGATGCGCCCTAGAAGGGGCGCCCTTGAAGGGGTGCCCTTGGAGGACTCGCAACATTTGTTTAACTAATCGCCATTTTTCATCTAATCTATTAATGTCCATGTTTTTACACAGGTTTAGACATATGTGCGCTTGTGAGGACTGCAGGAGCTGGGTTTTTAAGGTCAGATGCCCTTCCTGACGCCAACTAAATAAATAATTATCTGGCACGGGGTTATCAGCTAGCGACACTTGTGTTTAACAGCTTTGCTGAAGGGTCTGTAACGCTATGGTTTCATAGTTGCCGGCGCAGGGACTTGAACCCTGGTCCTCTGGACTCGAAGTCCGACGCCTTAACCACTGCGCCACAGCGCCTCGCTAACAGCGCATTAACGTTTCGCTTCATGCTATGTATGGGCCGCAATTCAGTCAATCCTCTGTTCCTCGAACTGCAGGAAGTAATCTCATCGCAAGGAATTCAATTAATACCATAATATTGTCATATTTGAAATTCACCTAGAAAGATAAATTCCGCATTAATATTTATTTTGCCACTGAAGCAAAGGCAATAGCCATACTGTTAACAAATTAAAGTAGGCCGTGTTCAGAGTTGCACACTCACAACTCATGTCGTCGGCGTACAGTTACGCCGGCGCATTGAAGTCAACATGCATCACTTCCCTCGCGACATACACACCGATACTAAACAGCACGACGCTCTTCACAATCTGCCTGCACACATTAACAAAAAAAAACATTAGAATAATACTCTCAATTCCTTTCTGTCAAGCGGTGTCATCATCACAACAAATTATGTCCCATTGTCACATCAACTGGTGCCATAACGGTTGCGGAAAAACGGAAAAAGCTAAATCCAAAGCAGCGAAAATCAACAATGGGTAAAATGCAAAAACCAAGCTGTGAAATTTTATATTCTTTTCGTTTTTATGACACGGAGCGTGTCATAAAAAGCCCCATTAAGCGCGAAGGTGTCTTGGTCGCAGCAACTGCTGCAACTGCTTGGTCGCAGTTAACTGCTGTAATTACAGCCTGCCATCGCTTCTATTGCGGTTGTTTTCATTTCGCGTTTTGCCCACCGCTTCGCAAGTGCATTCCGCAACCCGATTTTTGCATATAGCCGATGTTCATTTTCGCAGTTTCGCATTTTACTGATTGCTGTAGTCGACATTGAGGCCTACATCATTTTCTGGCTGTTACCCGCTACGCTACTTACAAGTATACGTTTTATAAATGTAAAATATAGCGAAAAAATCACACTAGACTAAATTCAACATAAATTATTTGCCGGGTAATTTTAAACTTCAGAGTTACCATTGAAATGGATCGTTGTAAAGATTTTTGATAGTCGACAGCATTCTGCTCGCCGCCATCTTGAATCTTGATACATGTGATATGTAAAAGAATAGAAACAAGATCGTGTTGTTTGATCTTCTTTAGAGTTAATAACCCACACTATCCGAAACTGAGACATGTGGGAGGCTTGAAACCCGATCATTTTTCTTCTTTTTACTCAGAAGGTACCGGAGCACGGCTTGAGATTAGCATACAATCACTTCAGCCAGGCATTCGATCGCTTCACTTTTCTCCTAAAATGCACCTGATTCTGTCAGATATGGGCCTATACTTCGGCTAATGTTAGGCAGTATAAGGCACAATACTATTGATGATTTGCAATGATGATGACAGTGACATCGTTTAACTTAAGGCAGAAGTAAGCTTTCTATACATGTACGTGCATGTATAGGGCCTACACGTACACGTCGGCCTTTAGCGTTGCGGACTGCTTGAATTGACCACAATTACTAAGATTGTACAATGTAGCGGCACTGAGAGTGCATCGGCCTACATTCCAAAATTGACAAGTGCTATATAACCTTACTGCTGTAGGTTAAACAAATTTTAAAGTTCTTATCAACAATTGCCTGTTATCGCCAGAAGTGCCCCGTTAATTATAGAGGAGATATCGGCGACTGCTGAAATCTATTAACATAATACCGAATAGCCTAATGTGCCCCTTTAATAAAATGAAAGCGAAGGGGGGGCTTTACGTCTACAATTACTTCACCTCGATTATACATATAGGTTAATTAACATTAGACTGTAGCCCATTGCTAATAGGCCTTGGCCTTTATACATACTATATACTATACTATGTACTTCGTGCCTAATAGCCCACGCGTCTAAATCATTGATTTTCAGCCGTTTTCTTCGGCGTGCCACATTTAAAAAACGAAGCTTTTATAGTGCCACTCAGAAAGAAGGTCGCCAGTAGCCTAAATTCATTCTCATGCTGAACTCTCATCGCTGGGGGCACGTGGGGGGGGGCGTGCCACAGTGGCTCGCCTAGCGACATCACTGCATGCCAATTTGGCCCGACATTCCGCAGAGATTGCACAGGCCAAGCAGGCCTACAATCCCTATGGCCTACACGTACATGTGCATTGTAGGGCTACATGGGCCTGCATGTAGGCAAACAAAAAAGTGACGACAAGCCACTTTTGGCCCGCAGGCAACACATTGAGAACCACTGGTCTAAATCTATGGGTCTAATCTGTTGGCCCTAGGCCTAATTTTAGTTCACTGGACCATTAATTAAGCCTTTTCGAGCGAGCAAGGCTGCAGGCTATAGGCTATATGTGTAGGCCTGGTATAGTCTAAACCAATGCACTAAAGTTGAAAAATTTAAATCGGGTAGGCAATAATTACCTACACGCACATCTATGCGCGATAATTGCTTTCACGAAAGGATAGGCCTATCGAAAGATATTTTCTTGTACCGGTGGCAGTCAGGAGCGCCTTTAGCTTTGACTATAGCTGAGACAGAGGGACTACAGCCTGTATGCGGGGCCTGCATTGTATATCTCGGACTTCTCAGTGATACGCTTCAGCGAGTTTGAGTAAGCCTACGCACGAAATGGCAAAGCTAACCCCATTACGCTGATTGGGAAATCAACGCGTCCCACGATTATGGCATTTCCATGCGCATCACGATCCATTTGACTGAATTGACATGTGTGCAATTTTGGTGTAAACTGAACTGTAGGAACTAGGCTTATACACGTAACTTATGTCGCCTTTAATCTGAGGAAATGGGAAATTTATATCTTCGCCTCGCTACTATTACGGTATACGGCGTATGCCTTTACGTGCATGGCCTATGTATAGGACTATGAGGTAAACTGCAAAATCATTAGACTTGACCTTCGTGAAACCATTTCTACAAAATCGGTTGACAAATTCAGTTCGACTGATAAATGAATGTTCGTGATCGTTAGATGTAGGCTAGCAGTGAATTTTCTTTCAAAATTAAAAATCTGTTAGCGTTTCACCGAGTTACAGATTTACAGTATACAGCATGCAATATATATGCTGCAGCCTAGACGACATGTAGGCCTACATGTACAAGTTTGTGTGTCTTCTTTTAAAACACGATGTAGTCTATAGGTCTACATGTAGGCTATAAGCAAGGATAAATTTAATAGGAGTAGTACTCCAAAAACGACGTTTTTTGAAACTCTACTCGGATTTAGAAACGGGTAAGTAGAATTACTCGCAAAAAATGGACGATGGTGCAGTAGGCTCACTTTAGGCCTACTCCTTTTTTGAAAGGCATAGGAGTGCACTACTCCTGTTTTATGAGCAGCAGGCGTAACGCTACTCCTATTTTATAAGGGTTAAACTGAACTCTGGCTATAGGCACCAATAGGCTTTATTGGTGTTTATCGTACGTCTTGCTGCACATTTAACATTCGCATACTCCATCTACTATATTTACGAGTTTTTAGTAACAACTATGCAAATTTTTGTTAGGGTTTCCATTTAAACGGCTCGACCGAATACCGGCTTAAATTACCCGTTCTGCATGCGTTAAAAGACCTGTCATGGAAGTGAACGATAACAAAGCGCGCATGCACCAGTCCTGGCTAAGACGTCAGCAACTGCTCAATAAACTCAAGGTAGGCCTATGCAGCTAGCCTGTATTCATATTCGTTCACCTATTGGCGGTTTTCCTGATAAATCATTTCTCGAACGTACAGGAAAGCGTCACGTCTTCAATCACGTAGAGTCAAATGACGAGGTAAGCAATAGTTGAGGCTTGCAGTGGGCACCGCCATGACGGTTTTTGTACTGGTCCACTAGCCGTCTTTTTTGTTGTCGAATCTGTTAATGTCCGTGTTTTCACACAGGCATATACCTTTGCGCTCTGGTGAGGGCTGCCGGAGCTGCGTTTTTGCGGCCGGATGCCCTTCCTGACGCCAACAAAATAAATAATTATTTGCACTAGGTTAGCAGCTATAGCGACACTTGTGGGTTTAACAGCCTTGCTGAAGGTCCTGTAACGCATGGTTTTTGTAGTTGCCCGTGCGGGGACTTGAACCCAGGTCTCCGGATTCCAAGTCCGACGCCTTAACCGCCACACCACAGCGCCTCTCTGGCAAGTAGCTAAATAACGTATAAACTGACATTGTTGTATATAAATGATAAATAGCATCGCTGCTGCGCGGCAGGCGGAGTACTTGACAAGGGAGACACGGCAGAGAAGTCCAGTTCGCGTCCAGCGAAACACGCCAACGGACACGGAGCGAGACAGGGAGCAGGACAAGCAGCAAGGCACGGCGAGGGACGGCCAGCGAGGTACGTGTACATAGGCTACCGTTGCCAGGGTCGTAGACTGGGGGAGGAGGGGTGGGGCTCAAAATATCCCCAATATGCGGAGGGGTTTTGACATACAGAAGGCTAGTAGTCTAAGGTCTCCTTTTCACGATGCATATTTTGCATGCAATTTTGCATGCAACCATGTTAAGAAAATTGCAGTGTAAAATGTCCTTAACTGGATTTCATGCAAGCCGTGCATGAAACCCAGTTAAGGAAATCGTTGTCATGACAACGGTCGTCCGTCCGCCTTAACACGGTTGCATGCAAAAATATGCATGGTTGAAAGAGACCCTAAGTAGGCTAAGTTATATGAGAAAAATTGTAACCCCTCCCCCCCTCCTAAAATTAAGAAGCGGTGCTTCTTCTTAAATTAAATTCTGCACTCTCCCCTCCCGCCCACCTCCGGTCGTGAGTTCTGTATAGGAGGCAAAAAGTCTTCATCAGCGCCCTACCCCCCCGGTCATGAGTTCTGCACGGGAGGGAGTCTCCCCCACCCCGGTCGTGAGTTCTGTACGGGTGGTAAGAGTAAACGCCCCGTTCAGAAATTAAGTTCAGTCTACGACCCTGATCGTAGCTTGGTTAAATTTTAAAACCTTCTTTGCATAATTTTTTCCTGCACAAGAAACACAGGTAACAGCATCGATGCATTTGTGCACTGACTAAATTTAGCATTGAAGCCTTCGCTCATCCACTCGATGTTAAAGCGAAGTCATTGTGTTGAAGTTGATGATGAAGGGGAGTGACGCACACAAGAGTGATCGAGTGGTTTATGCCAAGTGTTGAGTCTACTAAGCCTCAAGCCTCAAATTGACGTCGTAGACACTCTCAAAACTGAACAGTATATTTTACTTTCAAGTGTTGTTTGACTTCTTGCGGTGTTTTAGTTACGGTGACAACGGCAAGAAGGAGAACAAAAACACAAAATTGAAAACTATGAATTGTTCAAAACATTCATCTGAGACAAAAAGTAGGCCTAAAATATTAGTGCTAGTCAAAGAAAGTCAAAGAAATCAAAACTTGTATCGCAATATCTAAAGTTTCGTTAAAATGCTAAAACTACGCCTAAAATAGCAAGCCTACATATAACATGACTGAATGCCCACGATAGACCTACATGTACATGTACATCCAATTATGGACTACATGTACACTGTGATTTACAAAAACAAGACACTAGACAAGCGGCTGTAACTCGGTCAAATGTAGACCGATTTTCATAATTTTTGACAGCTGTAAAGCCACCTAAAATTGCAACAAAATGTATATATTGCTTTCTGAAATACTCTAATCCTCTTGCTGCGGTAACTTGAGAATGCTGAAAAATCAACATCACTGATTTCTTGTAATGATAAAGGATTTGACTTCATAAGATACTTCTTGCATGACTTACGACAGTTGCTGAGACAAGGAAACTATCCCAGTAAGAAGTTTAACGGAGTATGACTCCTAAAGCAGCAAAAATGAGGTTGATCGATACTGGCTGGCTGATTCACGCTCAAAGAGATCACTGCATGCTCACAGACTTAAGAGAGACTTCATGTTGTTCACGAGCGCAGCAGCGTTTCAGCAGCTATCCGCTTCTTCTTCGACACAAAGTTGTTGACAATGGACTTCGTGTTGATGTGCAAGTTAGAGTCGAACACTTTGAGCATCCAATCAGACATTCTTAACGTGAAATTTAAGGGAAATGCTTGCAACATAACTGTGTAAATTTAGCTATTCCATGTCAGAAAATTGACTATCTTCATTTTTTAACTTTCTCAGGGTATAGTGCGGCAACAGGATTAGAGTATTTTGAAAAACAAAATATGCATTTTGTTGAAAATTTAGTTGGCGTTATTGCTGTGGAAAAATTCTAAAAATCGGTTGACATTTAGCCGAGTTACCGCCGTATATGCAGTGTCTTCTTTTTTTAAAAATCACGGTGTGGACTATCATTTAGGCCATGTATGTAGGCCCATGTTAAGAAATAACAATGACAAAAGCTTCATAATACAAAACATGCCATTTATACATGTAAAGTATAAAAAAAGTTGTATTGTAATGTAAAAATTGTATTTGAAGTTCATAATTCAATCGTGAATCCCGTGAGACATTTGTATCGAGTCTTCAATAGTTGAGCCTCATTCGGGAACTGAACTGAATTGCTGATTGACTTTTGTAAATGTGTGTATTGCAACTTAATTTGTAGCCTCTGCCTTTTTAATCGACAGCGGCATGTCTGTTGTGTCGCCAATAAACGAATACAATTATCACAGAAATCTAAAGCCTAGAATACTCATGCATAGCCTAGAATACTAATATGAATAGCCTAGAATACTAATATGAATAGCCTAGAATACTCATGCATAGCCTAGAATACTAATATGAATAGCCTAGAATACTCATGCATAGCCTAGAATACTAATATGAATAGCCAAGAATACTCATGCATAGCCTAGAATACTAATATGAATAGTCTAGAATACTCATGCATTAGCTGCGCAATTCTGTGAAAAGAAGGATCTTTTTACCCAAAACGGAAGTTGATTTGAATTATGGGCAATCGTTGTTAATTATTGTCATTGGATATGAAAGGGTCATGACCCTGTCGATTAATTGTTGACGGTTGGTAATTGGTTTGACCCGCGGGTCAAGCCTCGCCCCCGTTATCTCCATACGTGCCTCGATATGCAGCCTGTAGTGACCCCCCTTGATAATTATGCGCTGCGATTAGAGCTGATGGAGACGGTGATACTGCAGAACGCCCAGATGCATCAGGCACTCATGCAGCAGCTGCTGCTCCAGCCCGCGCACCCTACGCGAGCCTTCTACACCCCCGCTCCCCCACAGACCTTCTTCCCTCCCGTGGCGCCCCCCGGGGGGTTGCGGGGACCCGCGGCCGCCCCGCCAACAAACTACCCCTACATCAGTCTGCCGCCTATTCAACTGTGTGTATTTTTGTAGTAAGAAAAAGTTTGATGCCAGAGATCTGCCATGCGGCAGCATAGATGAGAAAAAGAGATATGTATATTATTGCTGCACGGGTATCGCAAAAATGTCCACTAATGTTGGCTTGTATGTATTCTCTTACGTAGGCATATCATAGGTGTGTATGATGCATGTTATAAGATAGTGCAGCACTTTTGGCCAGTTCAGCATTAAATATTAAGACCAACTTACAGAACGTATCTCGTATCGTATCTCCTTCACCGAACATCCACAAAGCCTCTAACTACTATTATGCTAAACTAGTAGGCTATATACATGTAGTTCTGTAATAAATGTATTATGTGCATGATATATCCCAATACGTTACAGTATGCAGTTTTGTTATTTAAAGTTAAATCTGTAATATTTGGTTCAGTTCACTGAGCCTTGGTTGTCTGTGTGTGTCAGACGGTCGGCCCTGGTACAAACGCGTCAGTACGAAGCGTCTCCCGTGTACAGCGAACGTCTCGCGGCCAGATCTCGCCGTCTAGGTCAGTGGGGTAGCGAGGGCTTCTGGCGCCCCGAGGCGCAGTGGCCCCCCAATCTGAGTTTCTTTGGTAACACTCGCGAGAAACTTTATCTGGTCCTGACAGTCATTAACTACTTGGACCTCACTTTTAAAACTGCAGTTTCAGATTTAGCATTTGGAATTGCACAGTTTGCGATTTAGCAGTGCATATACAGATTAGATCGTACACAGTGGCGTCGCGTCTGCAGAGCACGGGTGGGCCAGGGTGGGCCAAGGGTGGGCCACGGTGGGCACAAATTACGGTGTGAAAAATGATACTTGAGGTTTATAAGATCAGTGACTATGTTACGAATAGGGTGTAAAATGAAAAAGGATTTTGAAATTGTGTAAAATGGAGTATGAAAAAGATAGGAAAGTGGTGTGGGGTAACGGAATAAACTGACTGTTAAGAACAGTCTTAAAAAAAATTCTCAGCACCCCCGCCCCCGCTCGTGAGTCTTGTTCGAGAGGGAAACTGTGCCCACCCTAGGTTGAGACCTATAGGCTATACTGTGTGCCCACCCTGCTTTTAGGGTCACATCACGTGTGCCCGCCATTTACTTAGAGTCACGCGACGTCACTGCTCGTACACTAGGAACAAAATACTCCGCACGTTTGATGTTTAGAAAGGCACATTTTGTGTAAAACTGCACGTTAAAGTAATTATACCCTTGTGCACGATTCCTATAAGTTATTATTTCATTGCGTTTTGTTGTCAAGTGATTTATTGACACAGCAAAAAGAAAGTCACAATTTAATGTTTTGTTCCGGATACAACTAAGATACAACTAAGATACAACTAAGATACAACTAAGATACAACTGAGATACAACTAAGATACAACTAAGATACAACTAATATACAACTAAGATACAACTAAGATACAACTATGATACAACTAAGATACAACTAAGATACAACTAAGATACAACAAAGATACAACTAAGATACAACTAAGATACAACTAAGATACAACTAAGATACAACTAAACTAACCGCCTTTTTTGACATTTATTATGCTGATGTCCATGTTTTGAAATAGATTAGACGTTTTGCGCCCTGATGAGGACTGCTGAAGCTGATTTTTTGCTGGCCGATGCCCTTCGGACGCCAACCAAATAAATAATTATCTGGCATGGGGTTAGAGCTACCGTCACATGTGCGTTTAACAGCCTTGCTGAAGGGCCTGTAACGCATGGTTTCATGGTTGCCGGCGCCGGGACTTGAACCCAGGTCACAGGAATCTCTGTCCGACAGCTTAACCACTACACCACAGAGCCTCACGCTGTGGTGTCGGATATGACATCAACGATGTCCAGACCCGGCCGTGAATTCTGATATCATTGGGTGGCAGGATGTGCTAGTACTCCTCGTACTAGCTTGGGTGGATGCACTATGATCCTCGTGGAGTCAGGGCACGTAAGGACGTGTGTCCGTGATTGCAAGCGTGTGACTTGTGCTAGTGCAAAAAATGGACAGAAAAAAACATAAATGATGATGATGACGTTTTACTTGGTTGCGTAGATGCCAGTCGTTACACGCCAGAGCGCAGGAGAAGAGTTCCTTCTCTCGGATCAAGTGAGTTGACATTGTTATGTGGTTGAATTGTTAAGAAGTATTGCTGAATGGCTGAATGGCCGGGACTTGACATCAGATCATGTTTTCTGTTGCACACGCAGCGAGGCGCTGTGGTGTAGTGGTTGACGCGTCGGACTTCGAGTCCAGAGGACCTGGGTTCAAGTCAACGCACCGGCAACTATGAAACCATGCGTTACAGGCCCTTCAGCAAGGCTGTTAAATACACAAGTGTCGCCAGCTGCTAACTCCGTGCCAGATAATTATTTATTTGGTAAGCGTCAGGCCATCAGCCATCCGGCCATAAAATCCCAGCTCCAGAAGTCCTCATCAGGGTGAAAACCTGTGCGCAAACATGGACATCAACAGATTGCGTGATTAAAAGAAGGTTAGATGGTTAGTTAGTACACACAGTGTTGCTGTGCATCTATTTATTTAGCCTTTGTTTTGCTTAATAAGGTTAATAGTAATGGATAGGATTGTTGTTTGACGATTTATTGCTTATACAAAATTTGCTCATCGTCAATCTACTGTCAAATATGAAATTTTTGCATGCATGAAATTTCACGTGCGAAAATATCGCCGTGTAAGAAAATTGAGAATGGAGAAAACGCGAAAACCAAGTGAAGCTAAATTTCTGAGCGCGCAGTTCGCCAAAACCACCAAAATAATGTGCAACAAGAATTTCGCGCTTTACATTAGGCCTATCTATTGTATAGAAGTAGGCCTAGGCTGCCCTATTCCGTTTGAGTTTATCTTACAGTGCATTAGCCTACAGTACATTGCTATGAACAATGGCAATATCGCCAATTGAGCTTCGCTATGAGGTTAAGTGTAATTTGACTGATGTTATTTAAATTAGGTGTACTTGAACGTTTAATTTGTCGGTATGGGTTCAGTGTAGCTAGCGATGGTTTTCAACGTGTGTGACTTGCATAACTATGCAACAGGTGAATGCAATAGGCCTAAACAACAACAATCGAACGGCATTTTGACTGCCACTTTTTCGCTAAAAGCTAAGTTCGGGATCCTTTCAAAGACTTAAGTCCTCTTGCATATAGACAGCAATGCGATCTGTGCTTGCGCCCAGAGTGGCTGAAGAAGTTCAGACAGGCCGTGTACGCAGTGGTCTTCTGTGCAGTGTTGAGGCGGCGAATGCGACTTCTCCGGACGGTAAAATGCACTGCGCAGCTCTGCTCAACCAAAGATTAATTAAATAGGTTATCTTAACCCTTTGCCCGTTGACTTGATTGCCCGAAAACGCTACGAAATATAACGGTTTTGTAATTTTTGGTTATGTATCTTAAGCGAATGCGAGCTAAATCCTGCCTCCTCTAGATAATTTTAATCGATCTAATTTATACTTGTTGTGAATACCAAAAACCGAAATGTTAAGAATTTAACGAAAATAAATAATCGCTCGACGAGAGAAATACTGGCAGGAAGAATGGAGGGAATGCGGACAAGGGTAAGAAATAGAATAGAAATTATATATGAATTATTTGAAGAAAAATTGTATGAAACCATGAAGAGATGATGGAGGACCGCCAGGTGTGGAGAGTTTGGATCATGTTAGTGACCTGCAGTTTGGCAGCGCACGAAAGAGAGAGAAAATCTATGACTAAACCTGTAACTTTATGGCATGTGGCATGGAATAATAGACCTTAAGAGGACTTTGTTTTTGCACATTCTTCAGAGGCCGCTGCGCAAGACGCCGGACGAACACATTGTGTTTCCAATTCGACTGCGAGAAGTGTTTCGAGTCTTGCTGCACATCTATCTTAAGGCGAGACAGTTTACTGGTTTTAATTCCACACCGCTTAATTCCCGTATACCGTATATGGCAGTAAGCTATGTCCGGTGACACCGGCAGCCCTGCCCCTGCTGCCACCATCGAGCAGGTTGGGCACCAGGAAAGGCATCCGGCCTGTTAAGCCCTGCTCCACAAGACAGTTATCGTCAATCATAAACGGTGTCGACCCCAGTGCCCATGTCCCGCTCCCGTGTCTTTGAGCTGGGTTCCCGCTGCTCCCCCGGCTGGCTTCTGGAGGAGCCGTTGGGTGGTAGGGTAGAGATGATAGCAGTGAGCTGGGGAGATAGTGGCATAGTAGTGTTATTATCAAAGGCATTCAAGTCTCACGGAATTTTTTTTTTTTTTCTTTATCTATATTACTTCAAGACAAGGCAATGCAGAAATACAGGTATCAATCGGCATGGGCATGAAGTAATAAGGGCAGCTAAAGAGGGAACGCATTCCCTGTGCAGCCACTGACAAAGCTATGCGGCTTGTGCCAATGACTGTATCACTGCCCCTATTATGGCACAAATTAAACGGCAACATATCAGATTTCACAAATAACACAAAAATAATAAAAGCAACTTAAATACTATATAGCAAGCATGTTTATTAGAATAAATATATCATATTGCTCTGAAGGAGCGGTCTAGCTCGTGCATAGCAGAAAGTTTAGATAGGCTGGTCTTCATATGATCCTACCTTTGCAATCGAGAAAAAACAAATCATAATCATACTGTGGATAATGCTCATTCTTAAATTTTACGCTAAGCTGAGTGACGGGAACTTCAATCCTGCCAATTTGCTTTTCCGATGGTTTGGACTGCAAGAACGCGTCGACCTTCTCAAAAAATATGACATGGACGATTTCTTTATCAATTTTGGAGTCTTATGAGGCATTGGAACCATCTTTTATGGAATATCCCTGGACTCATAACTCTTATACAGTGTATATGAATCTGTATTTCACCACGGGAGTAGAATCACAAATACAACGAAAAATAAATAAATCAAAGAAGAATAAAAAACATATAAGCACAGTCTATCCCACACCTAGTCAACTATATTTTCACGTAAAAAGGATATCTATACCGTTTGCAAAATGAAGTATTGCCTACATCATAGAAATCAGTAGGCAATATTGTACAGCATTGTCAAAAAGTTCAGTGATGATGGATCAATACATAACTTATGTAAACAGTGATTACTGGTGCTCTCTCAAAGTGATGTTTGAGCTGTAGTGTTGCGTCTACAGTATATTTTCATTTTCATATATGCAGTATATGGGATTTAGAAGTTTTGAATTTAGTTTGACCTTATGCTTATATTGTTAGTGTGTTACCCTCATTGGTGAAATAAAGATGTGTACAACAAACACGCATATTGATTTGTTTCTTTTCAGCCCGATTCGCAATTCTATGCAATTCTCCAGCATGTGATCACCTCCTCCACCAACTACTCGCTCGTGCTTGAAGACTCGATCAGCACCAAGGAGAAGGAGAGGATCTGGGAGACGCTCGCCACCATCGTGGGGAACCTCATCTTTCAGCTGACAGAAATCATGGTTAGCGGTTATGGCGCTATATTTTTTAACATTTTTTCTTTTAACAATGGGATTCCGTTAAAGAGTTAATTTCTTTTTCAGGTCGCCTTGATGTATTACATATTGTTAACATGAGACAGTTAATTTTCACTAAACGATTGTTATTGTGCGATAATCAAGTAGTAAAATATTACATTCGTAGTTGTGAACTTATTAGTGCTCAAAACAGATTTAATGATGATATTTGTTGGTCCGTTTAAAAAAAATAGAAACTTTGACTTTTATTTCTTTTAGCAGCGTGTGAATTTAAGGTTGGGTTGAAATATTGATTATCAGCATTTATTGTAGATTTCCTTCTTTCTCGCTGTATACTTTTCTCTTGAAGCGATGGTTGTTGATTTTGTTGGTTGTTTTTGATTTTTTGTTTGGTTTCATTGTTTGCTTTCCTTTTTTATTTTTCGTATTTGTCTTTTTGACTCTCTCTTGGACGAATAAGCTTTGTATCTAGTCAGGGGCATGCGCGGGTATACAGAATGGCTGGTTAGAATGGCCTCGAAAATGAATATACCCTGTTTAGAAAATACCCGCAATTTTTTGCTGAAGATATAAATGATAGCATGCCCACTATTTTTTGCAACGCAACGCGGGTGAAAGTTAAGACGTCAGAGTATAATTATCTGTCAAAAGTCAATAAGCTCTGGTGGCCTCTAAAATGAACATGCACTGTTAAGAAAGGCCAGTATGAAAGCAGATATGAACTGTTGGTAATGGCCTCAATTGCGGCAAAAAAAACTAACCGCCTTTTGTCGTCCAATCTGCTAATGTCCATATTTTTACACAGGTTTAGACGCTTGCGCCCTGACGAAGACTGCTGGAGCTGGACTTTTACAGCTGGATGCCCCTCCTGACGCCAACCAAATAAAATATTCTCTGGCGTGGGGTTAGCAGCAAGCGACACTTGTGTGTTTAACAGCCTTGTTGAAGGGCCTGTAACGTCATGATTTCATGGTTGCCAGCGCGGGTACTTGAACCCTGGTCCTCTGGACTTGAAGTCCGACGCCTTAACCACTACGCCACAGCGCCTCGCTAAAGTATGGCTGTATATTGTCATACTTTGGATGTTTTAGTAGTTTTCTGGTGTGTTTTGTTTTCTTATTTTCTAGCCGACGACTGGCGTGCTGGGAACTCACCGAAAGTCTGGTGTTTACCGGATGGTTCAATCACTCCATCCCTACCCAGCAAAGTACTTCTACGATGTCGAGATGGTATGGGTCTCTTTCAACCATACATATTTTGCATGCAATTTTGCATGCAATTTTCCATGCAATTTTGCATGCAATTTTTGCATGCAACCGTGTTAAGGTGGACAGACGACCGCTGTCACGACAAAGATTCCTTAACTGGGTTTCATGCACTTCTTATTCCTTAACTGGGTTTCATGCACGGCTTGCATGAAACCCAGTTAATGACATTTAACATTGTAATTTTCTTAACATGGTTACATGCAAAATTGCATGTAAAATTGAATGCAAAATATGCGTCGTGGAAAGGAAGTCTAAGCGGAGAAACGAATGCCGCAACAAACGCGCGTTGTGTCATTGAAAGAGAGGAAGTAGTGCTACAGTAGATAATGAAATTTAATTTTGGCGGTTTTGCCACTCGGAAATTTGAGTGCACTCAATTATCAATATAATATACTCAATACTCAATACTAAATACTAAATTATAGTTATATTTTTGATGGTTGTCCGTTATAGGTAGTTTCTGCAGCTTATAATGGCGCATGTAATTTTTGCGAATCAGACCGATTAGTGAAATTTGCCTAAATTTCATTGCACTACAAAATTTCATGTTTTGCAGTATAGCATAGGAACCTGAGAGGTAGAATGAGCGTAGAATGGATTCCTGCATATGTATGTATACGAAGTGGAAAAATATAATTTTCTTGAATCATGGGTGCCGGAAAAGTGCATACATACTACATACACAAAGCGGTTTCAAAGAAATGGGTTTTTAGTGGATATTTAAAGGAGACGAGGGAGTTAGCCAATCAACAGCGTTGCATGATAGTAGCATATGATTTTGTGGTAGAATCCTTATCCCCGATAACAATTCTTTTAGATTATATTCATTAAAAGCTGAATACTCTTGTAAAATGCTATAATTTAGTTTAAAACTAAACCCCGCTAACTTTTTAAGATTCTATTGATCGACTGCTTAATTTCTTGTTTAAAATTATAATTTATGCTTAATTAAATCCTTCTAGCTGTACATTCACAGACGCTGTTGGAGGGGAGTGCGTTGGCTGGGGAGAGAATGGTAACGGATGGAGACAAGGCCATTCTACTTTCTGGAATGTTCCTCGGTCGAGCTCTCATCGCAGCCGTACGTCCACTTAAAATTAAAGCAAATCTCATGATTTAACTCCTGTTTTTTATTTGTAGCCCCAATATAAGTGTTTGTACGGGTACTGACGATGTTCTTGCAGAAGCTCCCCCGCGTGACGACCGGGGGGGGCAGGGCTTTTGGACAAAGCCCATTCGTGGCTAGCCTTTTTTTATTTATTAAGAAACTGTTTGGAAAAAATCTTATGCCCATATCAATCCCAACCCCCCGCTCGTGAGCTTCATTCAAAGAAAAAAATAGGACTCTTGGTGGCCCCAGATATTTATTGGGGGTGGGGGCCCAGTGTATTCTAACGCTGTCCCTGGACGCTCCCTTATTTGTCACCCAAATAAATTAATAAATATCATCTGTGCCACATGACGTGTTTTCGATTTCCAAACTTTAATGTCCAGAGCTTGGACACAAGGACCATGACAGAACATGGACACAAGGACCTGTCATGTGGTAGAACACTGAAGAAATCATCCCCAATGAGAAAGTTGGCGAGTGGTTTTACGACGGATGCCCTTTCTGTCGCCAACCAGAATAATACATTATCCAGGCACAATAATTACCAGCTAGCGACAATTGTGTATTTAACAGCCTTTCCGCTATATTACTGGCCTCAGTGTTTGTTACATGGTTTCGCAGTTGACAGCAATGGGGTTTGAACCAGGGCTTCCGTTAAGCCTTTTTTCTGGAGTCCAGACGCCAAGGCCCAGGCGTTTTCTCGTCTCGAGGCGCCAGAGTAAAATGGCGACTAAAAAAGGGGAGCAGTTCTTTGCTTGGCCCTGAGGCACTGCACAGGACTCTAATATTCATTATTACTACACATGGTACTTAAGCTTTCAAAACCTTCAAATCAATTTGTACCGCTTTGATTTCTTTTACAAAGCGTGTTTTAAGAACGTAAAAATCTCCTTTCCTTCTATAGATCATCCTGAAGCCAGTCGAACACGGCTTGCTCAGAACACAACCCGACTACATAACGGAAGGAAACCTGAAGATGGTCGCTACTCTCTTACAACTTGTCCTTCGACTCAGCTACAAGCCAGCCAAGTCGAGCTACGCGGTGAGCACTAGCCTCCGGCAGCTGTCAATGTCAATTCGTCGAGTCTAACCTATCGTCGATCGTTATGGATACAGGATCAAAAACGAGTTTTTTGAAGGGCGGCTTTTAGCTTAAATCGTAATCATGCGGCTGGTTTCAGAGTTTAGCGACTGTGTGTCCTTAAACTCCAAAAAACTGTAACAAAGACCGTTACAATCATGAGACGTAATCTAGTAGAATTTGGAACAAAATGAGAAATTGCAAAAAATGTAGAAAAGGACTTATCTTACATTTAAGAGAAGCTTTGCTTCTCTTAAATGTATATGTAAGTAATTGGCTTGTTTTGAAGAGTGAAGGTGAGTTGAAGGTGAGGATCCATCCATCTTCTTTCTCTGAGCCCTCTGTGCCCCTCCCCCATCATAGTCAGAAATTCGAAGCTATCTAAATATGAACTTGTTTCAAATAAGTTTTATATAGCGTTATGGGTACGAACCAGAGTTCAGTTAAGCCCTTACAAAATAGGAGTAGCGTTATGCATGCTGCTTATAATGCAGGAGTAGGGCACTCCTGTGCTTTTCGAAAAGGGGTAGGCCTAGAGTAAGCCTGCTCCACCATCATTCATTTTTATGAGTACTCTTCCTACTCTTACCCAGTTCTAAATCCGAGTAGAGTTTAAAAAAAAATAGTTTTTGGAGTACTACTCCTACTAAACTTATCCCTGGTACGAACTATCATAATTAATTAAAATCATTGCAGAAAATAACATCAGCATATTCAATTACACAATGGTTTATTAAACACACTCTGTGATCTACCGTTAATGAGTTAATTATTGATTCTGACAACAGCCATTTCTGAAGGAGTGGACTGATCAAGTTTACAGCGATACCAAGATGGCCGAGACCTACACTCGCCTCAAGTCGACTTTTCAATACTGCGAGGTCCGTGACGATTACTCAATTTTATTTGATTAAAGCGTTGCACTGGACCAAATAGCTCTTTGAATGGGGCTTGACCAATTGTACAGCATTGTACAAGTGGTGCCAAGCAGTTCCTAAATTAATACAAAATCCACATGTAGAGTTGTAGACGTATGCATGTGTATGAACGATGTTAAAATAATTTTAAACTTTGGAAAACCATACTGCACTTTCGCGTTTTAAATATGTGGTCACACTACTAGAAGCCGTGCGAGCGCACATGACGTTAAAGTGGAGACACAACGACACCATAACACGCACATCGATGAAACGCGCTGTAATGGTTCTGAGATGCCCACATTGTTTGGTAGAACCAGTACCTATCGTTATTTGGCAAAATATTTCAATTAACTATTCATATTTTTACATTACATAGACTTAAAAGACAATGGCCTAATTGAACATTTTATTTGACCCATTTTACATGAATTAAAATTTACAAAATGGAACATCTAGAGGAACGAGCCAGACAAGCTCGTATACACGAGTTCAAACGCAATAACAGAATTGAAAAAATACCCAAAATTGAGAAAAATGTCAAAAATTTAAAGAAGATGAATGTAAAAATAGTCATCCTTAGTGATGTAAAGGCATCTTAATTTCAAAGCTTAACTTTGAAAATTGCAATTTACGGCAATTAGTTTAAACGATTTAAACGAGATTCAATTAAAAAAACTTTATTCTTTAATTCTTAATTATTATCCAATTTAAAAACCGCATCAAATGCATGTGTTATGCGATCTAGCTGAAGTCTATAAAGTAATTAGCCAATTGTACATAATTTTTTGTATTATCGAGTGCTAGAAAAAACTAATTTATACTTTTGCTACAAACACAACAACATGACATAACTTAAAACATAACATAACATAACTTAATATGTGAATGATTTCAGTCTATAAATAACTTTAACAAGAGCAACATGACTTTAATTCTACCTATATGCGCAACTGCATGCAAGTATGTTAATGAAAATAATTGAAGTCTATAAATAACCCGAATAGTAACAACATGCTCTCAGTTCTGTCTATGTGTGCAGAGCCTGATGGCCAGCTGGAGCGAGGAATACATCAATCGCCTGCGGAATGTGGAATTTAATGACAACATCTGAAAAGGATGAGAACCCCAACCCCACGCGAATTAGATGCTGATGGTTTTCAGGACCCCCCCATTAATACAAAAAGGGCTGCAAGCAGGAGCAAAACTCAAAAATGCTCAAGTATTCAAGAATACAACGGATGGAAACGGCTCTCGTGCTAATATCTTTGAGGGATGATTTCATATAAAGTTTACATTTATCTGTATTCAGACGGTTCCGCTGTTATACAGCGGAAGGTTTGGTCTAAGTTCGAGTCTGAACTGAATCTTTAATCTCATAAAAATTTGGTGAAATGTGGACATTAATATGCGTACTTGATTATGTGGATCAAGGTTGAGGTTTATATTCATACTATTTGGCAATGTTGAGGGCTTGAAGCTATGACCATTGCAACGTTTGGCTACCGTTCATTTCACTTTTTTTCTCTTTTTTTCTTTATTTAATTGATGTTGTTGGATTATTTGTCTGTCCAATGTGGCGAATAAAGTTTCATATATTTATAAGGAAAGCTTCAACCCCCATGTAACACCGCTTCTACAACAACAAGTTTTGGTTTTGAAAGAAATTTTTTGGGTCACCCTAAAACATGAAATTTTCGCCAGCAAATTTTGGCGAATTTCGTGAATCGGTAAAACTAGAGAAATTACATGCGCCAAAATACAGCTGCAGAAGCTACTGATAATGGAGCTACTGATAATGAACTGTTCATATTGACTCAAAAATGCGAAACAGTGCAACTTAATTTTTGAGATGCAAAAAACCGTGAAAATAACATTGAGCAAAATTTAATGTCTTACAGTACGGTATTTTAAATTTAACTTTGTTGCAAACCAGTTTACAGGTGCAATATCAAGTACACGTTGTAGAAGTGCTAAGGACTCGAACCTTTATGTACCAATATAGAGGAGATTTTAAAATCACAAATGAGTGTAATGGAAAGATACCATATCAATCAATATTGGCAATATTTTTCATTGATCGTTTTTCATTGATCACTTTGCGCTCGAATTCTTTAAGCCTGTGGAAGTGCAAAACATTTACGCTTTTTAGAGATGCAGCCGCTAATAGCACTTCACATTCTGGCCTTAAGTATGGGCTATTTTAACATTTTGAGTAATCTCCTAAAATCTGCAAATACATTGTTTTTGGTCTGCAGCTCATAATTGTTCATGTTTACACTATCAGTTTTTGCAAGTTTAGCATAGATATGCACTTTCTCAAACATGTGATGATTTTTTGAATGTAATAATTGCAGTTGGTGCTATTGCTTAGCTTGCTTAATATTAAAATTAAGCTTTAATGAACTTACAATAAACAATACATGTTTTCAAATAAATTTATGCGTAAGTGTGTAAAGTTGATGAACGGAATCTGTAATGCATTATGAGCATAATGTCAGACTTAATAGGGTCTATGCAGAAATAAATGTGCTGCAAAAAAAATCTCAAATTCAAGAGCGCACAGTATATTAATAAAGTCTGATTTAGCCCGCTACAGATGTACTTCAGCTTTTTCCTTCAATTCTGCCTTGGCTAAAGAAGAGAATTTATCAGTAGTCCATAACTGCGATTCAAAAAGCTTTGTTTAAGTCATGTTTTTACTAATTTGCTGACGCCATAAAATTAAAGTGACATGAATTTCAAAAACAAACTGTGATATTAAATTTCAAATAATCTCAATTTTTGTCTAAATTAATTTGTGTATTATAAATTGCTAAAAAAAATAATTGTTATCGGATGTCATTTATAGGGTACCGTTAAATTCTGCTGGTCAACCAAGGTGGGAGTGGGAGAAAACCTCAAAAACATTAAAAAATTAGGGGATTACATCTTCAATGTTCTGCCACATGGCAGGTTCTTGGTGTCCAAGCCTTCCACCCTAGCCGATCTTCGGCCCTTCTTTTCATCACATGCGATTCCTTCTCAAGGAGGTCGTCTATCATCCCGATACGTGGCCTCCCGGTCCTCTCTTCCCCTCCATTATTCCCTTCATCACCTCTCTCAACAAACCCTCTCCTCTCAATACATGTCCAATCCAGTTTTTCATTTTTCTGACTATCACTTCCATCACATTCCTTGTTTCCCCACTCTCCTCAATACCTTCTCATTTGTTACCTTTTCTGTTCAACTAATCTTCTCCATTCTTCTCCAAATGCTCCTATTCTTCTGATGTCCTCTTTCTTGAGTGTCCAAGTTTCAGCACAGTATAGTGCCATAGATCAAACCACCGCCTTCACAATCCTCTTTTTCAATCCTCTTCACAATCCTAAGGGATCCTAATGACATGTCACTCTTCAAAATTTAGCTAAATTCTGCACACTCATGGCAACGCCCGCTGGAAGCTGTGCCAGCATTAACATACGCTTTTGTCGTCATAGGGGGTCGTCCATTTATTATGGTACTGCTGGGGGGGGGGGGGTCGGAGCTCTGGTGACGCTTGGTGACGGGGGGGGGGGTCAAAACAGCCTTAAAAGTGGTTACGAAATAAATGGACGACCCCTAATGACTCTACATTATGGTTCGAACACAACAAAGAGGAAAATGATTCACAAGTAAATTTCTAATAGGACCTTAGCTACTATACATGCTAAACAGAAAACATCTAGTTATAAACATGACATACAATGCAAAATGTAAAAACAAAATATGTAAAAATTGACTGAACATCATCAATGTCTACGATTAGAGGCCTAGAATCAACAAACGAATTACAACAAACAGGTACCGGTAGTCAACATCGATAAATTAAATCTAAAAATAAATCCTAAATCTTTAAAAATTAATTTTAAACCGTAAGTGTGGATTTTATAGACGTACCTTAAAATCTCCAACCTTTACATGTACCTTACCTTAGCTTAGGAAGCAATCTAACGGTAGCCCTTAACTGCCATTTGAGAAAACTCCCAATAACAGAAATCTTTTTTTTCACAAGAAATGAGTAATGATTAATTTGATTTCAGTTTCAGTAGAAAGTTATTTTGCTAGAAATCTATGACGTCATGTTAATTTAATGCAGTATATTCAAATGGAGGAAGCAAAAAGTTCTTTTGAATGGCAGTTATAGGCTGCTGTTAAATTGCCTCCTAAGCTAAGGTAAAGGTAAAGGTAGGAACAAAAGAATGTCTATAAAATTCACTTTTAAACTTAATCTTAATACTTTCCAAAGACTCGCATGGTAACAATCAGAAGCGTAAGCAGCGGAAGGTTTGGTTCCATGCAGCCAAGCCCTGCGGCGGAGTTGTTTAGAAATTGGATTCTTCCTTCCAGCGTTGACATGATGGGCGAACGTCGACGGATTGCGTTCCGAAACATGTCGATGTCCAGGACACCTGCATTCAAGGAGTATCATTGAATGACCAGTCAGCTGCTCATTGACAAAAGCATGCCATTGTTACGAAAATCTTACTCACGTTTCTGTTATATATATCGATAACACTGAAAACGTTATAACCAGCCAAAATGTCACAATAAATCGCACTGAAAATTAATACTGAAGAGTTAATTTTTTAATTTTTTCTTCATTCACCACATGGGAGAAAAAATAAAATGAAGGCAATCAAAGAAGCAAAATCACAAAAAGGAGAAGAACTACGGTCGAGCTAGAAAATGAAGAAATAAGCCAACCAAAACCTATGGATACGTTATTGATCGCTATCCAAGCGATTAATCAATAAATGATTGACCATTGAATGATCAGCCACTAACTCATATACTAATAGCTATAGCTACGCTAAAATAATAATAATAATAATAATAATAATAATTAAAACAAAAAACCATTTTACATTGGTTTAAAAAAGAAACTTATATAGATTAAAAAGTTTAAATTGAATTTAAAAAATAATTTAGATTAGAT